>BCLF01000014.1:5500-45038 GCA_001602275.1 Zoysia japonica
GAATGCAAGGTAATGAACTTATATGCGCTATCTAATATTTACTTTATTTAATTATACAATAAACATGATCTTAATCTATTATAATTAAAAGTTGATTATTTTATTTCATAACATGTGGTTGCTTTCTACCGGTTAATGACTAGTTATTAGTTCTACATTAATAGTTAAATTACTAACCTAAATAGACAACATTACTACAAGTGCAGTGAAGCTATAGCATCGTTATTAGTTATCTAATTTATACTTATGTGTGTGGGTTATCCCAAGTATTTATTGATTAATTAACTAATTTAATTTAGATAATTAAAAGGCTAAGGCTAACAAGTGGTGCTTGTACTAATTACTAAATTATAGACACCAAGTGGCATATGTGCTAGTGTATGCTAATATGGAATTAGATGCGTCAGTGTTCCCTCAATAATTATTTAATTATCTAATTGCATGTGATGTTACAAGTACTAGTAATTAATTAATAATTAATTACTTGATTTTATCTTTTTAATTAAGTTTCAAGATCTACTGTGTGATGTTGGTGCTAAGGCATGTGCATGCATGGTAAAATGCTTATATGAGTCATGTTTACTTACTTTCTAATATTCATATACAAATGTAATCTAGTATTTAAATAGTAGTTATATAATTTTATCTTTAAACTAATTTTTATAGAGCTAATATGATCATATGCACTAGTAAACACTAATAATGGTATGCAGTCATGCTAGTAAGGTGAGGTGCTTACTATAAGTAATACGAAGGTACGCTTAAAATAAGTCAGAGTCAAATACTTGCAGTAAAACCAGTAAAACTAATAAAAGGGAACAATTTAAAGCTTCGATAAAACTTACCAAATATAAAAATCAGCACGATTGGAGATTAGCCAAGATTTGATAGTTTGATGAGGTGGTGCTCGGGACAGTGATTCCAACGGTACAAAAATCGTTGAAAACGGATTTACAGTTGGAAAGATACGGCAATTTGAGTGTGTATGGTGGCTCAGGGACCTTGTTATAATTTCAGAATAAGCCTTCAAGGAGCAGTCCGCAATTATCAAAATATCAACATGGACCTTTGGATAATTTGAAAAAGTACAGGGGCTGGGACGGAAAAAGGCAGGAACTTTGTAATAGTAATGTGGCCAGGGGGTTTTCTTTGGAAAGCTTTGGACTAGAATAGAAATTGGCAGAGCTTTGAGGGGCTTCTTACAAAAATTGCTTTTTACTGGAACCAGGTGCGCGGTATGCTCCTTCACAGAAACGTGGACCGGGTCCACGACTTGGTGGACCGCATCCAAGGAGCCGGTCCACAGACGCGCGTCATGGACTACGGCGGCTCCGGGGCGGCTAGCCGGTCGAAGAGGCGCGGGCTCGCCCAAAGGAGGGGCAGGCGACGCAGGGAACTCGTTGGCGGCCACGGCGAAGCCAGGGGGCGATGTGGAGAGCCGGCGACGGAGTGGGGCGGCGCCTCATGGTGGTGCACGGCGGTGGGGTGCAAGGTGGACGACCAGAGCTCGGGAGCCGGTGCAAGAGGGAGAGGGCGATGCCGTGGAGCTGCCCATGGGCTCGATGGAGCCGGGGCGGCGCCGAGAGGCGTCGGCATCGGAGGACGGCAGTGCCTGGCAGCGACGCGCGGCGAGGCTCAGCTCTGGCCGTGTTCCGGCCAAATTGATTTGCCGAGGCGATAGAGGAGGCTGCAGTGGTGGACGCGGTGAGGTCGGAGGGGCAGTGGAACGCCGGCGGCGAAAGGATGCGGCACGCCAGGGCGGTGAACGGCCGGGCGAAGCAGGCTATTCGAGAGGAAAGGCAGTGGTGGTGGTGTGCAGGTGTCTTGGAGCGAGGGGAGCTCACCGGAGAGGAAGGGAACCGCGGCGACGAGAGGCGGCTCACCATGGTCGCGCTCGGCGCAGGGGCGCGGCAGAGGCAGGGCAGCTCAGGGTGCTCCTTTTTCGACGAGGTTGGCGTCAATGCGGCGTGGGCGAGGCATGGGCGAGACATGGGCGGCGGGATGGGCGCAGCGTCGGGCGGCACTCGTCAGCAGCAGTGGAGGGAGTGGGCGGCGACGGCGGCACTCGTCAGCAGCAGGGGAGGGCGTGGGCGGTGACGTGCGGCACTATGCACGCACGTTGCCTGGCCATGGAAGAGAGGGGGAGATTGGGGAAGAAGATGACAGGTGAGGCCCATAGGTAAATACAACTCAATTACTTAAGCTTTTTAAAATGGAACGGAGAAGAGCAAACAAACTCGAAATAAAGTGTAATTTTGTAGGATGGGTCTATAGCTGATGTTCTACAATATAAATTGTTTGGGATGCATTTTTCTAAGGAATCAAAGAGTTACAGAAATTTGAAGATGGTTAATCGCTAAGAGAACTGTCTGCGGAAAATAACAGATTATCTATCAATTATTGTCTGTTTTGATTGAAAATCAAACTTCCGCTTGGATGGGTTTGAGATTTTGTGGAGTGGTAAAATATTTTAGGATGGACAACTTTTGTTTTAAACTCATCTCCAAATTCGATTTCGATTTTGTTTTGTAAAATTTGGATAGCAGATAGCTGTTGAAAAGAAGTGGATTAATTTGGAAGAGGTCAAATATAATTCAAATGATTGGAATGGATTTTCGAGTTCAAGGAATTTGACTAGATTCAGAATTCATATGATGAAACATGAGAAAACAAACCACAAAGGCAAATAAAAAAACGATAATCACTTGTCAAACGGTCAAATTTTAATATTTTATGAAATCTCTCTCATTTGCTTGCAACGTTCGTTGAGAGATGTGAGTATCACTGACTTGCAATTCACGACACATCCGAGAGAGAGACCGATCGATCGACCAGCCCGCTTTACGTGCTTTTTTGCTGCGGCAGCTGAAAAGGCTTCCAACCGGACAAATCTTGTGGCCGGCTGGACTCTGTTGTGGCGTGTCCAAGGCTCCGGGCAACACGAGAAATACAGAACAAAGACTAGAAACCTACTTCTGCACGAGTGAGTAGCTTCACATGGCACAGGACTAGCTTAGCTAGAGCCGTTGAACGTCTTTATGCTGCTGTTATTTCCAGGGAGCTGTGTTAAGCGAGAACCAGTGATTACTGAAGAGAAAACTGTTCCTAATTCGCTGCCTAGGACTGGTCTAGAAAACAACTGAGTACTATTAGTGCTCTAACGAAAAACAATATTGATACTAGTAGCATGCAGGAGTACCCCACGATCGACAAAATCAAACTAAAAGATCGGCGTTCATTAGAGAAGTTGAAAACACATCTCCAACAAACTCAAAAGATCCTAAACTAATGATATAAACAAACTCCCTTGAAGCAAGTGCTGCGCGTCTCAGGGCTCCAAGATGTGCCGCCCACACATGCATCTCCATCCCAGGGGCTTGTAGTTGGAGTGGTCGTAGTAGGAATCCGGCATCGATCTTCCACCAGCAGCTGCAGCGGATGCGGTAGCACTAACACCGCGAAGAGCAGAAGCCGCGGCAGATTTCCTTCCATGTCCGAGCTCCTCCTTCTTCTGCACGTCTTGCGCCGGAGAGATGGGCACCTGCACCGCCTCGCAGTGCCCGCACGACCGGCACCTCCCCTCGCAGCTCGGTGGCCTCGACCCTACCACCCCTCTGATCCCTTCAACGCTCTGCTCCTGCAAGGAGATACATAGATAGATGGATAGAGCTCGAAATCAGAAACGATCTCAGGAAAATGGCTGAAGAGCGATGCTAGCTTGCGTTGCTTGCATGGTTGACACTGACCGACCTCGGCGAAGGAAGCTGTGGCGTGGACGGCGGCTCGCGCGGAAGCGAGGAGGAGAGCTACCAGCAGGAGCAGAAAAAGGCGGCCCATTTTATGATAGTGGATGACTGAGATCGGAGAGGCTGGTTGCTGCCGGGGGAGGAATGGCGGAGGCCTTGCGGTGATGGACCGGAGGAATGGCGAAAGTTGGAGACCAGCTGAAGGCGCTGAGCCGAGCCGCTTTCTTCGGATGAGGGCAGCGCGCGCGTGTGCAGATGAATGGTCGGGTTCGTTGTTCGCGCAGCAAGCAAGAGGACATCTGGAAAGGAACACAGCTGGGAAGCTGGCTCGGGCTCTGCTCTCAGCTCGCTCCCTTTTTGTCAGTCACTCAGTCTCTTTCTGCGTCCTTGTACGTTTCGTCATGTACTCGTGGTAGCGGTACCAATAAAACCCTTCGTAGATTGAAAACCCATGTTTATTGCAGAACATAGGAAAAAAATCACACGCTCTGTTGAATGGCGTGGGTTCTGTCGAGGCAGCAATAGAGGGCACAGTGATATCTCGCTTGGAGGCCCATACGATCAGGGGTGCAGCCCGTCTACGCATCCGGGCTATATCTTTACAAGGTCTCTCATCATTCAGGCCCGCTCATCATTATGGACCTGTTTGTTCATTCCGGCCCGCCGTGTTTATTTAAGAAGTTCTATTTACCTCTTCAACTCTTTCACCAAGGTTTTTTTTTCTTTTTTTTTCAATGCACCAAGGTTTTTTTTCAACACCGCGCAGCGCGTCTCACATTAAAATATAAAGAGAGTATATTTTTACCATTACAAAAGTTACCCGATTTTGTAACTGAGGCGTAAAAATCAAACTTGGGGAAGAGTTAAAGTAGGTAGATGGCTTTTTTTTTTTTTTGCGAGGAACCAGTCCTAACCAAACTCTTGTCGGAGGTCGATCTCTCTCTCTTTCATGACTCGATCTCTTTCTAAAAAATTGAGGAAATTTATATCTTTGACGAGGTTTGAAAGCAACTGATACTGGTCTCGTAGTACGTTCTCTTTTTTTTTTTTTTTTGCAAAGGGAGATGGGACAGTCACGTTCTACACACTTGCACAGTGTTAGTATTCTATATTCCCAAACTGTTTCAGCAAGCCACGTCTCCCGTTATAGTAAGCTCCCTGCTTCCACAAGCCAATCGCCGCCCAGCCACCCCCGCGACATCGACATTCCACCCGCAAAATTCAATCCAGTTTCAGCATCCGGCACCCCTTTTCTACGCACGCGCCGCCCTGCCGCTGCTGCTCTCTCCCTCTACTTGCCGGCCGTAATCTCCCCGCTCTTAAGCGCCATTTGCCGAAAAGACGATCTCGAACCGATCCAGCCACTGGGCGCCAGTGAGTTTTCAGCTCATTCGGTCATGCCTTCACTCCAACGCGTGCCTCCCCGTCCTGCTCGATCGTCCACACGCGCGAGGAGTGTTTCGTCGCAGCTAACGAAAGCGAGAGGTCCTGGAGCTAGACGAGGCTAGCTTATATTGCGGTGCAAGGCTTGGGATACATGCAGATCGCATGGCGCCTCAACTCCTAAGCTGAAGCAACCATCCCAGCCAAGGCATATTTTTGTTGATGGCATCGATCTGATCTATCGTTAACAATGACAAGGGCTGATCAGCTCGAGCTGCAGGAGGCCAGATCAAGTGACCGTCAAGTTGAAACGATCGAAGGCAATGTGGTCTCCTCGATCGATCGCGTGGACGTAGCTTCCAATCCCAGACACATTTCCAGTTATCAATCAATCCTCCTCTATAGGTTTGTTGGTGTCTGCGCGACACTACTTGACCGTGCGATCGTATATATAGGTGACCAGTAGTTCTCGCCGTTCGCATCGATCATCGGATTAACAACTAACTAATCTCGGCCGGGTCGCGGTGTCCGGCGCGGAGCTTAATCAATCAGCGTTGCGATCGACGATCGATGGAGCTCGGCGGGGTCGACGCGGGGCGCGCGGTGGTCAGCGGCGGCGGCGGGGGCGACGACAACATCATCCTGAACCCGGAGTTCGACGACGGGCTGGACAACTGGGCCGGGAGCGGGTGCAAGATCGAGCTGCACGACTCGCTGGACGACGGCAAGGTGGTGCCCGCCAGCGGGAGGTACTTCGTCGCCGCGACGGCGCGGACGGACTCGTGGAACGGCGTGCAGCAGGACGTCACGGCGCGGCTGCAGCGGAAGACGCTGTACGAGGCCGCCGCCACCGTGCGGCTCCACGGCGCCGGCGCCGGCTCCGTGGTGCAGCCGTGCGAGGTGCGCGCCACGCTCGCCGTGCAGACGGCCGACGGCAGGCAGCAGTACCTCGGCGTCGGCAGGTATATAAGCATGCATGCAGCTGATTAGTACTAATGAACTTAATTAGCTGATTACTAATGAGGACGGTACGATGGTGTCTCGCGTGCGTTTCTGTTCTGCCCCCGTGCGTGCAGGTCGCAGGCGTCCGACAAGGAGTGGGTGCAGCTGCAGGGGAAGATCCTGCTCAACTCCACGGTGGCCAAGGCCTCCATCTACATCGAAGGCCCACCTGCCGGCGTCGATTTGCTCCTCGACAGCCTGGTCGTCAAGCACGCGCAGAAGCCATCGCCGGCGCCGGCGCCGGACTTCGAGGTGAACAGAACGAACGTTCTTCTCTGGTGTGTGTGTTTCTTCACGGGTTTCTGAAAATGACACAACACCGTGGTAGTATTAACAGAACAGAACAGAGCACTTTTCAGTAGTACGTCACTTTTCCAAGTAATCTGGAAAGGGTGATGCGACTTTGAATTCTTAACATGATGTCGCAATAGGTATGATGAAGGAGTAGTGAAGTACACACATTTTTTAGATATAAAGGGAAGTTTATTGCATCAAGCAAATGAAAATATCCCGATCTCCACCTTTTGGAACAAAGATGTTGATTGTGACACCTTGGTGAAGAATTCTAGGTTTAAAGGTGCTCATTCTGTTTTTAAATTACTGTTATTTTGTACTAAGTATATTTGTACAGAAATAGAGGGACTATCTTAAGCTGCATAAGTACTATATGGTTATAACTAACATGATCCAGAAAATCATTCTGATGGCGAACTAAACGAATAACTTTGTCGTCGCAGAACCTGGAATACGGCGCCAACATCATCCAGAACACGAACCTGGACGACGGGCTCAACGGCTGGTTCCCCCTTGGCCCGTGCACGCTGTCCATCCACGACGGCGGGCCGCGCGTGCTCCCTCCCATGGCGCAGGAGTCCCTCTCGCTGGACGACGAGCCGCTCAACGGCAAGCACATCCACGTCACCAACCGCACGCAGACGTGGATGGGCCCCGCGCAGATCATCACCGACAAGCTCACCGTCTACGCCACGTACCAGGTCTCCGCCTGGGTCCGCGTTGGCGCCAACGGCGGCGCGCCGCAGAACATCAACGTGGCCGTCGCCGTGGACAGCCAGTGGCTCAACGGCGGGCAGGTCCTGGCTCGCGACGAGCGCTGGTACGAGGTCGGCGGCGCGTTCCGCGTCGAGACCAAGCCGGCGAACCGGGTCATGGTTTACCTGCAGGGCCCCGACGCCGGCGTCGACCTCATGGTCGCCGGCCTCCAGGTGTTCCCGGTGGACCGGAAGGCCCGCGCCAAGCACCTCAAGAAGCTCACCGACAAGGTGCGCAAACGCGACGTCGTGCTCAAGCTGACCGGATCCGACGGTGCCCCCGTGAAGGTGGAGGACGACGACGGCGTGGAGGTGCGCGTGCGCCAGGTGTCCAACAGCTTCCCGCTGGGCGCGTGCATCATGCGCACCAACATGGACAACGAGGACTTCGTGGACTTCTTCACCAAACACTTCAACTGGGCGGTGTTCGGGAACGAGCTCAAGTGGTACTGGACGGAGCCGCAGCGCGGGCAGCTCAACTATAACGACGCCGACGACCTCCTCCGCCTCTGCTCCGACCACGGCATGTGCGTGCGCGGCCACTGCATCTTCTGGGAGGTGGAGAACATGGTGCAGCAGTGGGTGAAGACGCTGTCCACCGACGACCTCTCCGCCGCCGTGACGAGCCGCCTGGACGGGCTGCTCACCCGGTACAAGGGCAAGTTCAAACACTACGATGTGAACAACGAGATGCTGCACGGGTCCTTCTACCAGGACAAGCTCGGCAAGGACATCCGGGCCACCATGTTCAAGAGGGCGAGCGAGCTCGACGCGGACGCGCTGCTCTTCGTCAACGACTACAACGTCGAGAGCATGTGCGACATCCGGGCCACGCCGGAGGCGTACATCCAGCAGATCATCGGGCTGCAGGAGCAGGGCGCACCGGTGGGCGGCATCGGGCTGCAGGGCCACGTGAGCAACCCCGTGGGGCCGGTGATCCGCGCGGTGCTCGACAAGCTCGCGGTGCTCGGCCTGCCGCTCTGGTTCACGGAGGTGGACGTGTCGTCGGCGAACGAGCACGTGCGCGCCGACGACCTGGAGGTGATGCTGCGGGAGGCGTACGCGCACCCCGCGGTGGAGGGCGTCATGCTCTGGGGGTTCTGGGAGCTCTTCATGAGCCGCGACAACGCGCACCTCGTGGACGCCGAGGGGCAGGTCAACGAGGCAGGGCGCCGGCTGCTGCAGCTCAAGCACGAGTGGCTCACGCACGCGCACGGCAAGGTTGACCAGAACGGCGAGTTCAAGTTCCGTGGGTTCCATGGAACGTACCGCGTCGACGTGACCACCCCGACCGGCGGCAAGTTCTCCCAGGCATTCAACCTCGACAAGGACGACGCGCCTATGGTGCTCGACATTAAAATATGAGCAATGCATCAAACACTCATCAACTGACGCATATATGACGTGAAAATGCAGTGTATAAATTGGCGTCCTCTAGATATAAGATGCAATATTATTTTTATCTATGCCTGGGAATAAGCAACCCAGGCTAGATATGTGATGAATAAAGTCTTACGATAAATATTGAAATACACATGTACATTTATGATGAACTCGTAAAATGGACAACAAATACGTACGTACATCCCACATGTGCCACAAAATCTGATTACACATTTGTCATTGAATGGGACAACGGGCGTTCCTGAATTAACTTTTCAAAGAATCTCATCGCCCATCACACAAGCAGCTTTTGGGGGCAAAACGAAGCGAACCTAGCTAAATATGAATCAAAGAATAAGAAAAATCAGATGGTGATGGATGCAGAAACAACAACAGCAGCAGAAGCAGGAGCAATGTGACAACAACACTAAAATAAATGCCATGATGCCACAGCGTGGCTTATTTTCTAAAAGTTTGATATGCTTGTGCTTGTTTAATGTGTGAACTGACCTGTGATATCAAGTAATAATAGCATACTTAAATTATGCAACCAAATATTATTTCCAAATCCAAGGTAGAGGAAACGATCTCATATTAACAATGAAACAAATTAAGTTTACAACTTTGTATCTCTATTTATATATTCAATCCGTTCTAAAATTATTATCGTCGGGTAGTTAAATTTAAACTAACCAACGTTAATAATTTTGGAACGGAAACAGTACCATGCAAGGATATAATTGTACCGCTACGTCACACACCGCACACATCCACACCCACATCACGTATGCCAAAATGAATCACAGATATATCATATATCTATGTACTGTACTGTATGTATGTATTGGTAAGTATCAACCCAGGCGTGCATGGCCGTACGTGACGCCATGCCGGCATGCATAGAGACATGCAGCCGGCAGGCCACATCACGGGCCACGGGAATACGCGCTTCCCCCGGTGAAGTACTGCCCTTCTGCGTGGAGAGCGGCGTGATGAGCTGTGCTGCTCGACGCGCCGCCGAGCCTGTAGTTCAGCGCAAGCTTCGGCGGCGGCGCCGGCTTCCAGTGCCGCTTCCGCTGGTTGATGAACCAGTTGTTGATCTGTTTCGTGTCCAGCCCCGTCGAGTCCGCCAGCGCCGCCTTCTCCAGCTCCTGCAGGCGTCGACTCAAAATCATCAGTGGTCGCAAATCTGAACGAACACGCACACCAAGCAGCAAGCAGCGTGAACGAAGTTACGAACAGGCACACACGATGGAGCAGTGTACGTACCGATGGGTAAGGCCACCTGTAGTGCATCTGCCACCAGTGCAGGAGCTTCTGGCGCGCCTCCCGGGGCAGCTTGCCCTTCTTCTTCTTCTTCCTCGACAGCTCCCTCCACAGGCTGCTCAAATAGCCGCTGTACTTGTTCAGGAGGCGGTTCTTCAGCTCCTTGTCCTCCCCGCTGGTCTCCGGCAGGCCGTCCACGTCGCCGCCGGTTTCGTGCTCGTCTTCGTCCGAGGAACCGCCTCCTAGCTCATAGCTTTTGTCATCTGCTTGAAACATCGTATATATGGGTGACAAAGGAGATATATGACCAAAGATTATTGATCAGTGAAATTGATGCTGCTCCTTATATATATGATCACTCGTATACTGTTACGGAACACCATGCAAGGGCATCAATTGGTTTCGGAATTAAACTCCAAATAAATATTCCTTTATCTGAAAAACAATAGGTGAGGCTAAGGTCGTGATCATATATAGCCTCCTTAGTCTTTTATCTAGCTTTTTTTCTAGTTTGTCATAAAGTTTGTAATAAAAAATAGCCTGTGTGCTTCAAGCAGAGGCCGGATACAATTGTTTTTTTCTTTATTAAAAAAAATATATGTGACAGTACTGTGGGTGCATGTGTTTACACTACATTTTCACATTTTTTTTCTACTGTCTTCTCAATCCTTTTAACTGTTCTTCCCTGCCCATTGCTAAATTCGCTGCCCACAAACCCATTCAACAGTTAACCAAAAGTTTATCCGGTTTAACACAAAGCATGCATGCACACCCCACCACGGCCACCCTTCAACAGCAAACTCGTCATCCCTTCAGAATTATGGCCAGGACTCCAATGGAGGGAGTGATAATAATGAATCTATTGCAGGTACAGGAACACATCAATTAGACCCTCGAACTGTGGCCATGCAGTGCGAGCACAACAACTGTATTACTCTCTTTATTCACAATTATAAGTCATTCTAGCGTTTGAATTTTGTTTTTAATTATCACTTTTCAATACATTTTTCTCTTTTTTCAACGCACTTTCTTTTTTTTCAATAAATCTCTATCTCTTTCCTATTCGTTTTCTGCGTATTATACTTTTTCACTTCTTTTTAATTCTCATGCTCAGAGCTAGAATGACTTATACTCTGTATTTGTGAACAGATAGAGTAGTACAGGACTACGGAGTACGAAGCTGCAAGCCGCTGGCAAGGCGGCGTGATCTATGTCCAGATCATGACGAGACATATGTAACCACAACATGGTAGGAGCCCCGACATGCGATCTGGACCACGGATCACTCATATCCGACGGCTGGTGCGCGCGCTCTACCGGGCTAGACAAGAGATAGTGCAACTCTGCCCGATCTGCCAGTCTATTACTTCGATGCAGGGCGTGCAATAAAAGATGGCTGGAGCTGCAGCTGCTGCATAGCCTTTGCCTTTGCCATGGACTGTAGCCCTTACCAATTCGGCATGCATTGCCAGGCCTCCTGCGGCTGCACGCTGAGCTGCGAGAGGACCCATTTCGGCTGGGCGCTGTGGCTGGCCAGACCATGGGCGAAGCTAGATAGTGAGTGCTAGGTGCGGATGCACCCAAAGAAAATCAAAGATTAAATGGTTGTCTTCACATTTTTACCACATATACACTCTTAAAATAAAATTATGCATCCATTAAACAAAAAACTCAACAAAACAGCCTGCTACACAAGTCAATAGCAAAGATGGCACTCCCCTCAATTTTCCTCTAGCTTCGCCACTGGGCCAGACTACACATGCCACCCAGACAACAAAGGCGCCAAAGTTCTGACGGTGAGCAGATGGATACTTGGAACCCTACCATAGGCAGATTGGCACTAACTAACCTGGAAGCACATTAATCAGTTGAGGATCTTAGTTTTATGCAACAATTAATGACAAGTTCAGCAACAAATTAAGGTGGTTAGAGAAGGTGACGCTGTAGGGCAAATTGACCAATTTTGATTATTGCAGTTTGTTTTGGTACTCTCCCAGATCTCAGTACATTCAAATTTAGTTAGCACATGCATGGTGCAAGCAGCAGTGCAGTGAAGTGCAGGTGCTAGTCTGCAATAACTGAATAAAGCAAGTTCAGACAAAGCGTCTCATGAACTTGGGGCCTATCCTGGCTACTCCAGTTCAGTATGATGCCGCACAAAAACTTATCGTTAGCCCTTTTCTTATATGAGAAAAAACAATTATCTACACCAGTTCAGTCTTACAAACCCTACTGTTTCTCAGATACTTTTCGTTGATGCTAACATTTCATTATCAGTATTTTATTTTCCGCAGCTGCTAGTCAAAAGAGATGTTCAGTTTTGCGGCTCAGATATGCTGCAAGAGAACATATCACATCAAATGCTACAGTGCCAAATGTTTTCTGTCTTAATTGAGAAATAAGCACTGTACTGCAACAGTCAGCACTCAGTCCTATTGCTACTTAAAAATCTGACGGCACGGAATGGAACTCAAAGTTAGCTCAGTTTAATGGATATATGCACCTAGCTCAAGAGAATCAATCTGTGCCTCCATGGTTCTGAAAAACTCTTCAGCTTCTTGGATTGGTCTTGTGAGCTCCTGTCTGAACCTCTCAAGCATATGACAATACATCTCCTGCATGCAGAAAATGAAGATCCGTTGCTTCAGCTTGTTTCAGAAAATTCACAGGCTACATAGGACAGCAAATTCGTGTGCGTATTTGTTTACCATGAATTGATCAAGCTCTGGGTCTTCAGGTTGTTCCTGCCTGTCGTTTGAATTCATCTCGACCTCACTGGCCACGGCGGAGAGCCGACCAACAACCTCCGGCGGTGCACCAACCTCAAGTAACCAAAAATCATGCTTTCTTAGAGAAAGAGAGTAATAAAAAATCTACACACAGACCAAATCAGCCATAAACTGTAAAGAGTTTTTCCCAGGGAAATTGAGAACAAAAAATATGCTCAAACCATAATTTCCCAACCAAATCAACCAGAAACGCCTTGTATTTTGTTGGCGATGAAATTTTTGCGTACCTTCCTGCAATCGATGAAAGCTCTTAGGAGAGCCGGATAGAGATGGTGCGACACAATCTTCGCTTTGAGTATCTCCGATCCCCCTTCGTTGTTGGACTGTCTAGACGGCTCTGAGGCGGCAGGCGGCGGCTTGGGCACCTCTGCTGGCGGCGTAGATGCTCTCTGATCTAAGAAAAGATCGAAGCGGGTCGTGGTGGATTTTGAGCTAGTGGCAGGAAGAGACAGCGGCGGCTCCATGTGCCTCGACCTAGTTTTCTGAGGATATTTAATTGTGCACGGGTGGGAGAAGGGGGCATTAGGGCAAGGGAAGCTGGAAAAGCTTGTGTAATGGATTGCCCTCCATTGAGGATCAGAGAGAGAGAGAGAGAGAGAGAGAGAGAGAGAGTACATAATAGCTGGACGATTAGAGGGTACAATAATGGAAAAGTAAAGGAAAATGGTCGCTGCTAGTCCTGTTTTTCTTTTCCCTGAGTCCTAGGTAGATCCACACACGTACGCTTTATCTGCAAACTTGCTTTAAAAAACTTTTTATTTTCTCTCTATGCGGCAAAGAAATGGGTGAATAAGATCAATGTACAACGCATAGACGGATGTCGTCTGCAAGAGGGCATAAGAGTAAAAAAGACAAATGGTACAACAAAGTGTCTGTTTCACTGTTAATAAGATGTTTAACTACTTTGCATGTACTTAGAATTAATGATAAATACTCTCTCCATTCCAATAGAAGTTTATTTTTAGGATTTATTAACTACAACTTTGATCAATGATTTTGATAAATTTAATTAATTTTAATAATATACATTATAAAAATATTTATTTTAATAAATTTAAAAATACAAATACTAAATTTTTAAATTTAATCTAATTTATAAAAATTATTGATCAAAATTATAGTCAATAAAAAATAAAAATAAACTTCTATTGTAGTACTTGCTGATGCACTGCGATGACGGCAAGGTGATTTAATGCTTAACAATGTACTACCAGATCTGTCCCATGATTAATGTGTTTCACGAGCCTGGGTACTGATTTGCCTTTTCGAACGGGGTTATGTACAGTACTTGTTAAAAATTTGCTGCAAATATCTTCCATTCGCAAAAATAAAAAAACACCGTGCATCCATGTGTCTACGTACTACTGTACGCATGCTGCTATCGGCAAGCGCACGTACATGCTCCGGGGACCATTCCTCGGCCCTTCCCGTCGGAACACAGATCTGCGGCGCTCATGTGCCCGTGGCTGGGTGCGCGCGCGCGTGCCGCTCATAGCTTGGGGGTCGATGGATATGATGCGCCGGCAGCGTGGCCAGGTCCTGGGACAACGGTGCTGCTCGCTGGTCCAGCGCCGTCTTTTTCCCACCAGATCTCAGCAGACCGGCCTCTGGGTCCCTCCACGCACCGCAACTGCGCGCGGGGTGCCGGTGCGAGATGGAGACGAGCGCGCGATTCGCGCCGGAGCTGCATGCGCGCGGCCGCTTTAATCTGGTCGACCGTCCAGTCCGGCAGACGTCCCATTCCGGCGCAGGCGTACACCGTCCAGTCAGTTGTTACAGATCTTACTGATCTCTACCCTGCGAGTTGGAGAGACATACGCATGAAGCCAGTTGCCCAGTTTACCGCACAGCAAGGGAACCATAGTGTCATGCTAGCGGCAGTACAGTATACTCCTGCATCTCAAACGTCCCTCTTCTGAAGCCACCAATACAATGGCCTGGCCAACCACACAAGCTAGTGCGCATCTGCCGCGGTCACCACTCCCCACCCCAACTCGTAGTGCCCCGGTTGCGCGCGCGATCGACGCGGCAACCGCCAATGTGGATGGATCGGCAGAGCGGGCCGGCGTCGCCGTTGCGCACCGCACAGGTGGGGCGCTCCTGTCCCCGGTCGCTGCCTCTCCGTCCATCTCCGGCCGCCGAGCCACGGAGCTGTCGCGATCGAGGCGCTGATTGATTTATTGGTTCAGGAAACAACAGAAGCACTCATACAAGGCGAGCCTTCGATCCCCTTCTTCTGGCTGGTCCCTGTGACGTCTAGAAACGGCCGGACCAAGCAAGTCCAAGCGCCTGCTAGTGCTAGTGCCATATATGGCTTGGTGCCTGTATCTCGTCTCCGTTTTCAGGATCGTCACGTAGTTCACGTACGTGCCGCGTGGTATGGCAAGACACGGTCAGCAACCACGCGCCACATGAAACAGGAGTAAGCCGACCAGGTATGCCCAACGAACATAGTAGTCCTGTCCTACCGACCAGGTAAGCTACTACTGCACCCTGTGCATCCAGGGCAAAAAAAAAAAAAAACGCCGGAGAAATTCAGCAGAGTAGTATGTGCTGATGCGGCTCCCCCTGGCCCTGAAGACGTTGCACTGAGAGACAAGCTGATTCAATGCTTAACGATGCTCCTCTGCCCCACCCCCTGTATATTTAATTTAAGAGAATCACAAACAGATCTTTTAAAATCCCTCTCTTAGTATCTGGAGTAGTTACCAACAATTTCTCATGCCCAGTTTTAAATTTCTTATGCTTCTCTCCCCTGTATTCTTTGAGATCCATGCAATAGAAATCAATTCCCGCACCATATCTTCTTTTCCAGTCTCGCACGACCAATGCTCGCCTCCGCCCATGGCCACGCCGGGCCGCGACGAACGACAGGTGGAGGGGTCGAGGGCTGCCTGGACGTCCCCCGGCGATGTGGAGGCTGGTTGCTGGAGAGGAGAGTTGGCGAGATGACAGCGGCGTGCATGCGACCATGTGTGCTGGGGACGGGCTTGCCGGCCGAGCGGCGTCCAGGTCCAGCACTGCAAAAAGGCACGCAGACAGACGAGCACTGCCTGAGTGACGCCGCGCCGTCTCTCCTGCTGCTCCTACTTCACGTTTACTTTGTTCACATGTTGGCACGTCGCGAGTACCATCAAACGCAGCGCTTGGCAGATCAGCCACATGAGATCGATGTACTACTCGTACCCTGCTAGTAGCTTTTAGTACATTCTGCAAGCTTTCTCTTGATCAGGCATCCATTCTGGCTGGCCACTTGGCCACCAGCACTCCTGTAGCTTCAAAGATCCGCGAGCCGCGCACCGGATCCATCCAATCGAGGCGGCAGTGGTGGCGGCGGCGACGCGTCACCCGGCGCGCGCGCGGCGGGGCCGGGCGGGCGGGAAGTGAACATGAGTTGGGGGTAGCTAGCGCACCGCAAAGCGTACGAGCTGCAACTGTTGCATTGCGGGCACCCACTACTGAGTACGGACCACTCCCTCACTGACTCCTGTAGCTTCACAGCGGTAGGCGCATCAACAGTGACCTTCATTTGATTTTTTTTTTCTTTTGGAACTTTGAATGGATCTCGCTGGCTCCTGCCTGATTAGACAGACATTTTTTTTTAGACAGTTTAGACAGAAAAATTGACGCTACGAAAGACAAGACAAGAGGTTCTCTGATGAACCCGTTGGGCTTGAACAGGCCGCCACGGACTTCATTCAAGGCCTGTCGCAAATCTTGTAGGCTGGAATCTTGCGGCCGCGCAGATGCGATCATGTGATGATGGATGGTGCGTGGGCCAGCAGCACATGCTTTGACGGATTCGCTTGCGACGGCTGCGAGTGGGGAGGTCGTCGTCTCGTCGACCTTCCCTTCCACTTGAACGGATTCGAGGTATGTTTGAATTGCTACCGTCTTCTACCTTTCTAAATATTGGTAAACCTTTAAAATTTGGCTAGCGTTTGCTTCTCGACCAAACTTTGGAACGCCAATGAAATTTTGGCAACGCCACCGAAACTTATACTGCCAACGCTGGCCACCGTGGCGGCGGCAAAAATGCTCGCCCGCAGCCTGTCTCCATTGCCAAAGTTGTTGGTTGACGTGGCCTCTTTTGGTTGGTGCACATATTTGGATTAAAACATTTCAAATGATTATATTTTTTAATGAGATATCCGATTTATGATCTATTTTCACCATTGCACTTCTCATAATTAAATCTATAAAACAAAACCACACTTACTATATTTTGATATTTACAAATTTTAATAATTTTTAGACTTAACATATCATACTAATATCTTTCTCAAATATTGGTAAAGTTGCAATTCAAATGCTAATTTTGATACCTTTACCATTTATACTTTGGTAAGGTCACGATCCAAACGATCTTTTATTACCAACAATTTGGAATTGCCCTTTATTCGGTAACTCCAAGGTTAATATGGGACGCAATCCAAACAGCCCCTCGGTTCTTTGGTCCCGGACTCAACTTTGCCGGTCACCATTCGATTGACATGGCGGACCTCTTCTTAACACGAAGCTGTTTCAAGCGGACCAATGGCGAAGGAACCGGCCGACCAAGCCTACGTGAGCGTCTATAAAAACTTGCTCCGTTCATCGCGCAGCCACACAGCGCCACCAATCGACCGAGAACTCCAACCCGCAGCTGAGAAGTGAGAACGAGCGACGGAGCGAGAGGGAAGCTGATCGAAGCGGCGGCAACCACGTGCTTCCAGGTGAAATGCGGGATGTGCGGCAAGTCCATGTGGGCGGGCTGCGGCCGCCACGTCGCGTCCGTGCACGCGCAGGTCCCCGACGGCCAGCACTGCGTCTGCCGCGACTGGCCGGGCGTCGCTGTCCTGCCGGCCGTCGAGGAGAAGGCAGGCCAAGCCGCGGCGACGGCGACCTCCGGCACCGCCAAGGCGTCCGCCAGTTCCACGGAAGCTGCCGACGCGGCCCAGTGAGAGACGACCGGTTGTTTAGTGCTGACCCCGGTTAGTTCAATTCTGTAACATGAAACATGAAGGGAACCATCTGTAATGAATAGTGTAATATTTCCTGAATTTCCATGCGGATTTGAATAATGTAAGTGTGTCATTTAAACATTATAAGAAGTGATGTATGTATTTTTTTTTTGGAACTTACTGATGTATGGTTTTCAATTGGACATCCCTCGACGAGGGCATTTGTAATTTCTCCTTTATACTAATGGTGGAGAAAAAGCCGGTTGTAAACTATGATGAGTTGTTGTAAACTGATGAGAAAAATAATGGTGCCCTTTGCCAAGATTTGGGTCAAAGTTCAAATTGCCAAGATTTGGGTCAAAGTTCAAATAATTAAATTATTGGTATCTTCAAAATTAATTAAGGTTGAAAAGATAATAAGGGTTACTTTGGAATGTACTAGAATTTTTACAGAAATTATATAGACATTTTTACAAGAACCAATTCCATTTCACAAGAAAATGCAATAGACAAGAATTTTTCCTCTATTACTTTTCAAAGGAGGCCTAAAAGTTTTACCCATGACCAACTTTATTTTTTCGTGAAGCAAATGACAAACTCCTTTTCTAAGTTTTACCGATGACCAGCGTAACATAGCCGCTGCCTCCTTACGATCCTTTCTATGCTGTGACACAAGCATCACATAAATGGACGGTTCTGGGCGCATAGGTTATTTGGCAATACACGTGTATCAAGGGCCCGTTTGTTTTATCCCCATGCCCGCTGCGCCAATAGTTGGCTAGCCAGCATTTTGGCAAAGGATCTGGCCGCCTGTCACGCACCGGTGAGAAATGAACTGAGCTCTGGTGTCGTCAGGTGGGCATGCCAATTAAAGGCGTTGAACCAAGCAGCTACCAAATCTATGCAGGTGCCTCCAAAATTTGGCAGTGAGCTTTGGCTACAAACCAGGCGAGTCCCAACTTCTTGTAATTTACTCCTTCCGTCCCAAAATAACTAGTGTTTTTGCTTAAATTTACGAAAATACAAAAATAAACAAGTCAAAGTTTAAAGTAATTCTAATAATAAATCATTTCATAGTAAAATAAATATTTTTATAAATTTTTTGAATGAGATGAATGGTTAAAGATAGATGTTTGAAAATAAAAGACATTTATTTTGAGATGGAGGGTGTAGCACCATTTTCGTTCATCTGTTGTCTGACTTATGCGTTTCGCGACCACGCTTGTCAGCATGTTGAATTTTGGTCAAAAATGTTCGAAACACATGTTTAGCCAGATTATCATTCACGCGTCTGCTAGTGCAAGTAGTGTGCAACGCCGTCGAATTTCAACTTAATCCCGCTCGGTTTATTGACTTCATTTATCCTGCCGTTCCACGCAATTTTATATCATTGGTTGGTGGTAAATTGCAGTCAGCAAGAAATAGAATGGATTATTTCCGCTAGAAGGTCATCGGATCTGTAGGAGCAGCCGGACTCGGACGTTCCAAAGAGACGAACGGGAAGGGGGAATTCAACTCCGAAGTGGCTCGAGCTGAACGCGTGAGGTGTGAGCGTACATCCATTTCTCCAACGCTAACTAATTTATTGTTGTTGTATAAGATTCAGGTGGCTTGTCAAATGGGAATATTCACTTCGGGCTCTTTGAAACCCATGATTTTTACAAAAAAATTTACAAAAATTAGTTCAATTTTCAAAAAAACCGCAGAAATAAGAAAAAAAATTCAATTCGAAAGAGACCTTAGCCAATTGGGTAGTACTAGCAAGATATGGAAACACGTGTATCAGCATAGGCCAGCCCCAACGGTATCCAATTTGTTTCACGGGTTTCTACGTCGAACGAAATACGTTTAACTTTGTCAAAACGGACCAAGCCAAAACGAAGGCATTGGAGACGAAAACGAAAAGTTTAAAACTTTGTCAAAACAGACCAAGCCAAAAGGAAGGCATTGCAGAGTCCAGACTACGTGTTGACGTACAGTCGCTGCAACATAACCCCAGGCGTCAGTAAGTCCGTCGGAGAGGGTGAAGCGTCTATAAATACTCATCCATTTTCTTCCAGCCTCAACCATCCCATCACAATTCCAGATTTCTTTCCGATAGCTTCGAGGAAGGAACAGAAAGGAAGACCAGAGGAGCCATGTGCTACGAGGTGAAGTGCGGGACGTGCGGCAAGTCTACGTGGGCGGGCTGCGGCCGCCACGTCGCTTCCGTGCACCGGCAGATCCCCGAGGGCCAGCACTGCGCCTGCCGCGACTGGCCCGGAGTGGCCCCGGCCGGCGACAAGGCGGCCGCCGGACAAGGCGCCACCGCGGAGGGCTCGGCCTCCTCCACTTCCTGGTGCGCTATCATGTGATGCGCGCGAGGCTACCCTGCGGCGGCGTTATCGGTCGCGCCGAAGCCTCGCGTGTCGCGTTTGCCGACGATGGTTGTTTCGCACGGTTTAAGGGTGTTGTAGTAATTCCGATTAATGGGAATAATGGACGATTAGTTATCTTTTTACCTCCGATGTCAAGCCGTCTTGTTTGCTCTCTCCAATGCCGTCTCGCCGCGCTTGCTAGCTCTGTTCCTTCCCTGCGGCCACAGCACGGTTCAGGAATCAATTCCGCACCGGTTCAGAGAACTTTGCAAAAAGCTATTCCCACAGGTTCTCCACGATAAAATTAAGATAGTACCCTGAAATTTGATGCTCCTACTATATAACAATATCTTGCAAAAACTAAGAAAGATCTGGTAAAAAACAGTCCACAGCAACAGCACTGAATTCTAATGGTCCAGATACGAAACTAGGCACAGAAATGAAGAAATGAACGAAAATAAAAACAGATCCGGCGTGTAGTGGTCAGTAAAACTAGAGATGGCAGGATGAAGAATCAATCAATTAACACTATCATTTTTCGTGTAGTCTTAGCAGAAAAAAAAATTATACGTCAAAATTTCAACCCTTGAATGAAAAAGGGTGAAACACTCTTCCATTTCTATGTATAATCTATACGTGCTATGAGCAAAGGTGTATTGTTTTGTCGATGGTGAATTTACATGTGTGAAATGCAGATGAAGGAACGGGCTTATACCGACAATCCTCTATTCTGCAACCTCACGATGAAACTAAGAGAACGTGTGGCGTTTCGTAGCTGACTGACAGGGAGCCCTTCCAATGTTGGGTGAGACAGGTCACTTTCAGGTGGATGGACGCTTTCTTTGCTGTTACATTCACCAGAAGTGCTTCCATCTTCATCTTGACCGATGGTTTGAACTCCTTCCAAGGGAATGTCACCAGTGTCATGAAACTGAAAGTAAGCAGAGTGAAGACGGTTATGTAGGTCTTCCATCCTCCCTGATTGCTGATCTTCCTTGTCCATGTCGATTAAAATCTGTCCAGGCCCAGAGAGAGAATAGAAAAAGGGTAAGAAACTCATTTTAAGTGGCCACTAGATACAGAATAGAGCTTTGTCGTATGCCAAACAAGAAATGTACAGGTGTTATTCTACTATGAGAGGGCATGTTTTGTTACTTTAACTTTTGCCTTGCCTTGCCTTGCGCTTGTGCAAGAATTTGAGTTTGGACAAAGATTCCCCTACTTTTGTAAGAGCGAAACTGACCCTCCTCTAGTAATAAGGATTTTCATATCCTAGTGGTAAGGCCAGCAAAACTGATCAAGTAAACTAAAACATGCCCTGATTTTAGTTTTCGATTCTAGAGTATGGTTAAGAAATTATATACTAACCTGTGCAGGAAAAGTCTTAAATAATGGAAGAAGACGTTTTCTGCAGTACTGGTTGAATAAAAGAGTAAAGATGATCAGAGGTACAGTAAAGCCAACAGCCACTGGTGATTCTTTGAGGCCAAAAACTCCAAGACAAATTATCTGTGTTAGGATGATGGAGAATATTGTCGTATTGTGTGCAATTGGCCAATACAGCCCACCAGTGTCATATTTTGTGCAATAAACATTGAGGAACTGAAAAGAGAAATTGATAACTCATTAGATCATGGGAGCACACAGAAGGCATGGTCTTATAATCATTTTTTCTTTACAAACTTAAGCTCACAAACTAGGAAACAAATATTTTAAATAACATCACTTCGCAAAAAAAATCTCCATTTTCTTTCTTTGCGAGACAGATACAAGTTACAGATAAAAACAGATAAGAACATTTATGCAAGTCATGAAAGCATTCAATGTTTAGCATAAATTTGCTTGTTTTCTGACCCAACTACATATAGAAATGAAAACATATACAAATACATAGAAAGAAAGTTGTACTTTCACCAAAATATTTTGCATCTTCACCTAAAAATGAAACTTGAACAAATTATATCATTGTTAAATTTTTGGGTATGCTTGTCATAAAAGAAAAATGATAGACAGCATGATCAACTACATTTTATATTCTCATGAAAATAATGACAAATTTTGCATATTGATCCAAAAGAAACTTCATCTCACCTGGTTGCGATACACAATGTAGCCAAGAAAGAAATACAGCAGTAGAAACGGCAAGATTAAAGGTGCTAGTACAGAGCATGTGAAGCCCAATAATCCAAACAAAAGAACTTTTGGCACTTCAGTGTGATAGGGAAACGAGAAAACAAAATCATTATCTTCTTTCATTCTCAGAATATATCTTCTTATGAAGTTCCATATGAGGCTAAAGAGCTGCATAAGTTCTGATGATAGACTAGCCCACCCTGAAGTCAGAACATAGGTAGTGAAGAAAGTAGCCTGAAATGTAAATAAAGTCTTTAGAAAGCTACATCTACTGATGAAAAGGAAAAAAATGTACATGAATACAAAAATATCATACTTTTCTCCTTATAACCAAAATACAATGAATATGTTAAGTTACCTGCAAAGGAATTGCCCTAGCAAGCTGCATAGGAATGTCTTTTGGGCTTGATAAAGAAATAACTTGGTTGATCGCAGAACCTGATAAGACATTGACAAAGAATACATTCCAAATGGTGAAGTATAATACTTTGCAGCAAGCACTTCTCTTCCTTTCACTGTGAGATATAGGTCCCTCTAAAGTAGAAAATAGCATCATGATTGGGGGAACAGTATATAAAAATATTTGCAATATGACACTGGGAAGGTAGCCGGTTATTATCTGGGTCACAAATTTCCTGCAAGTGAAATAATAGTCAACATCAGTTGATGTCACAATGAACAATGTCAAAATGGCTAGAAGCAACTATCTTTCATGGAAATGTGGTTCATTTTTAGTTGTTTTCTCATTAGTAACTGGAATATATCCACAAGTTCAAACCAATGCTGCTATAACAGGTTCTTTCAGGTCTTCAACACAAATTAATCATCAGTAATAAATAGAGTCAATTCATTATTGTGCATACTGTGTGCTAATAAAATTAAGAAAAATTAAATAAAAATGCAAGCTGCAATAGAGCACCTACTTTTTTAATAAGCCTCTCAAGAAAGGGAGCCTTTGCTGCAGCTGCTCCAGCTGAGTCAAACCTTGTACAAATGTCACCGGTATAAGGAATAAGAACATGAAAACAATAGAACCCAGAAGTGTAGCTATTCGTCGAATCCAGAGTTGTTTGTATGGTAACCAAAGATTTGACCAGTATATATCATCACGTTCTGGAGCCAGGCTAGTGACCCATCTCATAGGGTTGGATGTCTGAAGAATTTCTGCTACAATTAGCGCTGCATACCGAGTTTTGAAGAATACAAAAGCAGCACCACATTCCTATATTCAGAAAACTCACAATTAAATTACAAACTCAGAATCCTTCATTAGTATGGATAATATAATATATTTTTGCTTGTTTGACCTCATCAGATAAGTGCATGCTCGATTTTTTCACATCAGGGTTTTCGCTTTCTTGTGGGTTTTCGCTCACTTGCTCTTCACTGGGCAACAACCGGAACGAATTAGAAGTCGCCCCACAAAAACAACAACGAAATGTAATTGCTCTGCATTTCTGGTCAACTGTGATATCCTTAAAATGTTTGAACTTCCTGTAAGCCTTCTTTGCACCAGTCTGAACATGCAAGAATAAAATTACTACCATAACTGGAATAACATACAGAAGATCTAGTGGCAATATTTATTCAAAGAATTAAATGTGGTTCCCCTCTCAAATAAGAGACTGTGGACTCAAATGGGAAACAGGCCACGGGTGGAGTTCATCTGTCGTACATTTACGCTAAAGCCTCTTCCAGATGAATAAAAATTTAACTTTCTTTCATTTGAACAAACAATCGATAGCAATATCCACTAGTAGACTGATGTAGAGCATAACATAGGACAATCTACTCAGCGGCATTAATTACATGCAAGATCCTATAAATGTTTTTTATCATTTCTCATATTATGCATAAATGCTCTTGGCTCTAACGGTTTTTTACTGTTGATTAGATAGAAATCTCTCTCAAAAAAAATATGGACAAATATGCAAGCTGGAAAATAAAAGAGCACAAATAGCCATAGACCTAAATATCAATCTCATCAAAGTTAGAAAATAACCATTGGATGAAATGAGATATATCAAGCGAGAAGATCCTGAGTTAGCATTATTATCATGATGGTTTAACGTTAGACTATCTTTGCTGGACTGTCACGCTTAAGATAACAACATTATAACGTGCCTCTCTAATGTGTTGCATCCTCCAATAAGAATTACATTGATAATTGTAGATACTGCTTACCACTATCTTCTGAACTTTCCCAACTTTGTAAACAACTTGATGAGATAGGTAACTTGATGCATGATATTTGGTAAAGAAACTCTCAACGGTCCTGCTGAATGATTCTTTATTTGATTTTGGTACACCGCGAACAAGGACTGTAAAATGGCTAGTATTGCTTGTTGCTCGAGAAACATGACGTAATCTCAATCTAGCAATATGTGTGTACTCCTACAGAAACAGCATATTAATATAGAGAGGTTCCAAAACATATGGAAGAGAAAATATTATTTTTTTTCAAAGGCTAAACTACTTGATCTTACCAGGTAAAGCAGATAGCAAGCCACAGCAGATATGATGTACAATACGACACAATGGACCCAGAGCCTGTGGTTATAAATATGTGGAAATTTGCTCTTTAAAAAATGATAAATAGGTGTAAACAAAATCCAAGAAAATGTACAACTTTCTAAAATTTTGTAATAATTCAGAGGTCCATATGAAGTTATATGCAGATCTTGTTAACAGAGACTTATAAGTTAAAGCAGGGGAAAAAAATCTGCTATCAATAGAATCTAAGAAAACATGTCACACTTATACCAATGTTAGACACCATATAACCAAGAAAGAGAAATTCTACAACTCACCATCTTGAATTTGTTCGCACGTTTCCAATCGTAAATGTCTCTAACGATGCTGAAGACAATCGAACATGCTGCATATCTTTTCCAAAATAATTCAATGGAAGTATTCCAAATACACAAAGGATAGCAGCTAAGGAGAAGATGCGTATGCTGTTGCAAAATAAAATACATCAGCAGCTTTTATTGTATAGCGGGGCTAAAATGTGAAAAATATAGAAAAACAATAAGAAATGTCACATAATATTTTGCTATTTCCTATGAAGAGCACAAATTTCCTTTTAAGTTTGTTGCACTTGGGAGTTTACAATTTCAGCTGAGGCAAATAACCCAAATCAACAAAGAACAATAGATTAAGAAAACACGTGTAATAATCAGATGTAGAGAAAATCAAATTGAACGCTTGGAAAGATAGCTGGGTATATAAATTTATACTTACAAATTATTAATCTAACTGGTCCTAAAAGATTTCTAATTTTCTGTATTCTGGTCCATTACAAATGTATAAGACCAAGTGAGAACATAAATAATATTTATTTATATTGTTAAATTATAAATCTTAACTGGATAATTTTATTTCATTAATTTCCCAAAGTTTTGATAATTTTCACACAGATATCGATTCATGAATTTGCCAGTTTCAAGTGGAACATCTCTAATCAACAATCAGAGGCAAAAAAAAAACAGTGCAGTTTAACAGCCATATTAGACCTTGTAATTCTCAAAGTAACACCGTGAACCTTCTTGAATAAAATGTAAGCTGATGCGATAAAGTAGAAAAAAACAAAGAAGTTCAAAATTACTGCAACAGATTTTAATATAATCAGAAACGAACAGCACAATGTTAATACCTAAATACGAGAATTCTGTTGAAAACAACAGCATCCAACCCCGCAATAGCTAGTATTTCATCCTCTGTGCATCTCAGACTTTTCACAATCCATTTTGGGGATGGAACAAATCTCTCCAAGATAAAAGCATCACGGAATCGGTTGTGCTCTTCAGCAATCCTTCTTCCAAAATAGACCTTAACATTCTGAGGCTGCTTCCTTAGAATGGAATACAGTGAGAAAAAAAGAACACACAGGCCAATGTTGATTCCAGCAGAGGTCAGAAGACCACCAACTTTCATCTCTTTCTAAACAACGTGAGACCAAGAACTCTTTCTGTCATCTAGATATTAGAAACTTCACTGTTCTGTCAGTGCCTACAGAAAAGGAATGACATTTGTCTCACATATATAGAAGTCTCACAGTAGTGAAATCATATGCGTATTCGCATAAGTGAAATATCTGTCTACCTTGTTCATGCACATAGTGGAGAACAAATATTGTAAAATTAAGGAGTGCCATATGTCAGTTCATTGCAGAAGCAATTGGAGGCTGCGGACTATACACAGGTAGGATAAATTGTTCATAAGATGGAATAAGAATGAACTTCATTAGGTGAAAAGTAAGGAATCCTAGAGCAAAACATTAGGCAAGAGCAGACTTAACTGAGAAAAGATAAATCAGACCTAAATCAGAGAATCAATCAATTAACATGAATAGTTCATACTCCAGTTTGAAAGCATTGGGTCCAAACTAAATCAAGAATCAAAAGATATGTTTTAATTCCATTAAAGCAACAAATGTCTACATCTAAATCAAGACAGTAGGAGACTGGTATGACTGGGAAACTAACAACGTCCAAGTAAAAATGTAAACTTGAGATAGTTCAATGAAATTAGGTCTGAAAAAAGACAACATAGTGTGGTTTCAAAATTTTCATTATACAATAAATTCGTAATAAGTAAAACCCATGCTTGATTATTACTTTTAAGATGCATTAAAATTTAACTAGGAGGAGTACCAGAGCAAAACTCATAAAAAATTTTGGGGCAAATAAATGGTGAGCTTATCAAACAAATTAGGTGAGAGCATGAGAGAAATTAACATAGGTAGTTTTGAAGACTGATTTTTCTTAGTCAAGTATTTTAGTTTTTGCATGACCATTTAGCCGATGTAGTGTGTGCAGTCCTTGGCATTGCAATACTGGAAGGTCATCACCCTTTTGTAGGCATCGCTTTTTTTTTTTACTTCCTTTAATGACTGCAAAATGCAGATCACAGCCTTTGTTGTTGAATCCATAATGCAGATCTGGCCACTTGTGCTAAATAATAATGCAGACCTCTCTGCTTTCCTTTTTTCCAAAAGAAGAGTTAACACTAATCAAACTAGAGGATTCGTTCTCGGCGTACCTGAAGGACATAAGACCTAGCTAAACAGACCCTGCAGTTAAATATACTACATAGGGTTGACTGCAGCATAGAATAGTACAGAATGGTATCTGACGGTAGACATGAAGAATCTACAGAAAACAACGAGCCGGCCACTAAGTCATTTTGCCAGAATATCTGAAATTCAGGATCACCAGAAGGTTGCAGCACTCCAACCGCCACAATCTCAGAACGATTTTTTTTTACCTCTAGTTTCAACTTATAACCGGTTCACAGACTAGTGGAAGAAACCATCTTGTTCATGGTGTCCGCTTCAGTTCAATATATGAATCGACCTCACAGTCGAATTTAACCGCACAATCAACCCACCGAATTCGGAAATGCCGCAAGCGCTGTCCCGATCTCACTCACAAACGCAGACGCGCATTACTACTATCAGTTCGATGATGAACAAAATGTCGAAACAACGAGACACGAGCAGAAAGCGCCAAAGCCTCAGCCCCACTCGATTCGCCGCATGAGTAGCTTCTCAGAACTGACACCAGACGCAGAAAAAGGAAGAGAGGACATGGCGTACCGGGACCGGGAGGGGAACGCTCGAACTCGACGACTCCGGAAGGAGGACCCAGGCCGACTGACTGAATCCGCCAATGCCGCTCGCACTCGGCTCCGACAACCCCTACACAACCCGGGACGAAAACAGTTCAGAAGAAAGGGAGGGGGGGCACAATTACAACACAGCCGACTAGAAGAAGCATCCACGGCCCCCAAGCGATCACCTGAGTCGATCGGCGACTGAACCGCGGAGGGCGGCGACCGGGGGCACGGGGACCGCGGCTGGGCCGTCTTTGTAGCCGGTGGAGGTGGTGGTGGTAGCAGGAGGAGTAGTTGGCGATCGCGAGAAGGGTGGGAGTTGGGGGCGGCCTGGTTGGTGCGATCGGGTTTTGGAAGTTTCGATCGGAAGGAAAGGATGGGAGATCGACGAAAAGGAAAGCGACGGAACAGTACAGCCGCGCTGGCCAGGGGGACGGGGAGAGGAGTCAAAGTTGCTGCGGAAAAGTGGAGGGAGACGGGCCCGCTTTGATATTCCAGAGGGTACGTGGCGTGCTGTAGTTGGTGGGTTGGTGGTGGCTGCACCAAATGGCGGAGACGATCCTGATCCGGACGGAAATTTTTTAATGCAACTTTACATGGCGAGTGGTGATTTTCTAATAAATGGAAATCTCGCATTTATGGTTTCGAAAATATCACGTTAATGGGCTTCTAATCATGCAGCACCGCCAGCAAGTAGTGGATTCTGCTGTCACCGTGATGAGATCGTAGAATTCTTTGGCAATAATTTAAAATAGAATTTAAGTGTGCACATATGCACCAAAGTGTTTTCCACGATCGAAAGCTGCAAAGATTTATCGTCGGCTCGTGGAGACTACAGATGTGCATGTCTACACCCGCGGCCGAATGTTTTGTTTTCTTATTATGCACTTTTACAGCTTTAAGATTGATAGCAAAATTTTGTCTTTTCGCTTTATTTCCTGGGGATTATAAATTTTGCCAGCATGGTCATCATGTTATAGTGCTGCTTGTGAGGGTTATTTTTTGCAAAAGCCAAAAGAGAAAAATGTAACTGCTCAACCTGCAGTCCCGGGTTTGAGAATTCTGTGCCAGATTTGATCAAGTTGTAAGTGGGACGGGTAACATTCCATCTGTGAGCCGTATGATTAACCGCAAATCAAATATTCGGGTTTTGTGAGAACCTGTGAACCATATCTCTTGACATAGAAAAAATATACGATCATTGCGAGAATCCAATAGCTTGTCCAATCAACACAATTTACCCATCTATTATTACATATGCAACTAATTTAAAATATTAAAAACTTTAAAATAATAATTTTTTTACTTGTTCTAGCTAGTGAGTTTAAAACTGGACCTTAGAATTAAAATCTCGCGTTCACACTATAAAATTTTAACAAAATCGACTAAAATTTGTTAAAGAATATTCTAAATAATAGTAAGCAACTTCATATAAATTAGTATAAGTAGAACAAACATAATAAAATTGTAAGTTTTTGCGGGTTGTTGCGGACGTATCTGTTTGTTTAGTGGGTTTTGCGGACGAATCATTGTTAAGTCGTGAAAAAATATCATTTATCTACAAAAACCACTAAAATAGATTTAACTGAGCGAGTACACAGGTTTACAATAATACCCGCCTCACTTCAACTTGAGGATTTGGACTGCCCCATCAGGTCTCCGCCAACCTGGTGTCCGTGTCACCGAAAGTGTGATCACGGCCAACGAAACTAAACCTAAAATACCCCTTCCTCGTGGACGTTGTTGTCCATACAAACGGCTAGTAGTTCTTAGTACTCCCTCCGATTTTATTGGTGATTTTAGCTTTTGAACATGAGAATTAAGAAAAAATGAAAAAGTATGATATATAAAAAATGAGAAGAAAAAAAGATTGAGATAAAGATTGATTGGGAAGAGAGAAAATATATTGAAAAGACAAAAAAATATATTGAAAAGTGATAATAACATATATTGAAAAATAAATTTTGAACGTTAAAATGACTTATATTCGTGAACAGAGAAAGTAGTACATAGATTGCCTTTGCAGCTTGAACTTGCCACATGTCAAATCAAATAAATGAGGTATTCAGCTTATATTTTACAATGTCTCTTATATAGTTTACAAATACTAATCTACACTTACGATTCCATTTACGGGAAATGTTTTATATATTTTTTTCTCAGAAATATGCACTACATAAAAATGGCCACATATCGTGGACCAGTATAGACCTTGAAACCCATTTGAGGTGACATATTAAGAGCCTTTTGGTACAGGTTATGGCCGCTGCGGCTTAAACTGAAAAAGCTTAAAAATATGACTTGTTTGATTCAAATAAAAATGACTTATATGAACAATATTTTTACTGTGTCTGCAGCGTATAAATAATAACATATGCCGCAAAACACACTCTCAATGTGCAGCACACTCCCTGAGGCCCTGAATGCGCCCGTGTCCATGGTACTCGTAGGGAGCAGCGCGCGCTGTGCGTCGCCGTCGTGTCCGTCGTTTGTTGTGCGCGAGCCGGGAGAGTGGCAGTTTAGCTAGCATGGCGCGCGGGGCCCTCCGTGCGCTGGCGCGTCGCGATTGCTCCCAGTGGAAAGACATTCGTCGGCACGGTGGAGCGTCGGCGCACGGTTCACGATGGATGGGGATATGGGGCCGATCGTGCGATCCCCTTGTCACCCAAGCGCGCGCTTGGCTTTCTGCGTATAGAAAGGAAAAAAAAAATGGTTGGAAGTGGGAACCAGAGCTCCACAAACGAAATGACTTGGCGAGTGCGACAGGACCCACATCCTCCGCCTTCGACTCACATGATGCTTGGCTGCTCGCCAGGGAGCGGCAGGAGCTTGCAGGACGGCACCGGAGACCATTGAAGCAAACATGAAAGCGAAGTGTGCGTACGACGGTACGAGCTCCCGTCATTAGGAGGAGAGAGGAAAGCGTAAGTTCGAAAATTGTACGAGTACTATCACCGGAGCACGAACATGCACGAGCGCCCGGAGTAAACTCGCCGTATGTCTCCGCGACCACCAACATTTCACCAACAACCGCGTGCCCGCGCCGTGGTAAAAAGGTCTCGCCAGCCACGAACACGAAACCGGGCCGGAGGCCGGAGAGGGGTACGCGCGCGGCAATGAATGAAAGCCGGAAGAGCCTTGAAAAGCGTCACCTCGACCTCGTGACACCGCACCGAATGCATGGAGATTGGCCGGCCTGTCTCTGCTCCGGCCAGCGCTGCCAAAGCGGCCTCCGCGCGCAGCGCCCGTACTTCGCTTTGCCCGCCGACTCGGCCCCCATCGCCATGTTTACGAACAGCGTCGACCTGCGACTTGCGCCCTCTTTGTGGTATCCCATCCACAGACGAAAACCCCCGTGGTGCGGGTCTGACTCGGACCAGTAAAAATCTACTCCTACCCCGTAGGCTGTTTGATTCTTCCATTTCTAAGGGATTATTATAAAATTTCTGTGTTCTTAACGAAGCCTAAAGGATCAATACACCAGGGCACGGTGTGTGACCGTCACGTTTCCGTCTGACCGTCACACGGATGAAGCCCGACCATTTACTTTGACACGGTATTCACTTACAAACATACAAGATGCCGACTCACTTACTGAGGTACGTACTGCTTCAAAGAAATTACTACTCACTCACGTACGCACCCACACACAACATAACTGCTCCAATGAATTTTCTTGGCACTTTTCTCCTTAACGTTGAACCGTGTACTAGCAGTGGCACTAACTACTCCACGGACGACAACCCAACGCCAGTGGCTCGCAAGGAAACGCGACATTGTTTCAAACGGTACGGCCAATCAGCCGCAGCATCAAATCTTTGGACGGAGATCTCCAAGTTATCGCATCGCATTGCTACGCTGCCCGTGGTACTCGCTGGCCATTACATAAGCCCCAGAAAGCTCGCCGAGTGCGTGACTCAAAACTCATAAAAAAGCAGAGACGAACGAAAGCTCCCCAGCTCAAACTAAGAGAATGAAAGGACTCCTGCTATTTAAGGGCCACCTCTAGTGCCCCCCAAAGAGTCACAACCGCTTCCCTGCCTCCCAGAAAAGCACAGCCACCTTCTCTCTCTCTCTATCTTCACCCTCCAACCAGGCTGTCCTGTCTCCAACGCTGCGCACCACAGCCACCCCACCCAAACACAAGCGCATTGCTTCTTCCTGCTGCCGACGCCGCCATGGAGCTCGAGCAAGTGATGGGGCTGCAAGGCCTCAGTGTCACGGTGCCCTCCCCCAGGCACAGCGAGATGGGTGTCCTCGGGAGAGGAGGGTTCACCCAAGCTGCTGCTGCTGGTGGTGGTGCTGCTGCATCCTACCCCTCCCCCTTCTTGGATGAACAGAAGATGCTCAGGTTCTCCAAGTCTGCCGCTGCCTCTCAAGCATTGCCTTCTTCAGGTTCGGATTAACCATTCTGTGATTAACATCATTCATTCAACTGCCTTCCTTGCCTCTTTCTTCTGGAGCAGTATTTCCTCATACACAAACCAGGATGATGCTGCATGGTCTTGAATATGTTCTCTGCATCACATGATAGATGGTTGCATCGTGTCACTGTTCGAATGTTCAAAAGAAAAGCAAAAGTCAAAAGAAAACAGAGGTGCTGCATTCATGGAACTTGATGAGCTCTCATGAATGCTAGCTGCCCTAGTCCATAGGGATTTGCACAGCACTTGCCTGTCGCTGGGTCCCGACCCAACAAGCAAGGCTGTAACACTTCATTTGCTTTTCCGCTTTGCGCTTTTGTCTTGGCACTCGTTTAACCTGCGCGCACTGATGCACATCCGGGGGATAATGTTGCTGCTTTCTTCAGCATTGGTCAAGCAGGCTTGATGTTCTCCTTGTTTCTTCGTCTAGGTTTGAATCTTGGAAGGCCGAGTGAGCAGGCTTTCTTGCTGTCCAGGACCAAGAGGCCGTTTACTCCGTCACAGTGGATGGAGCTTGAGCATCAGGCTCTCATATACAAGTACCTCAATGCCAAGGCTCCCATACCTTCTAGCCTGCTCATTTCGATCAGCAAAAGCTTCAGGTCTTCGAATAGAGGTATCCCTTCTGAACAGAAAATAATAAAATAGGAAAGAAATGCTTATTTCGTTAAAGAAATAAGATTCTAAATGATATCTACTAGTATATGCCAAATACAATATCAATTTCAATACATGTATGACATCAAGCTGCAGACAACTTTTAACTGGATATACAAACCTGAGTTTTCAATCTGAACATGCCCAGCTTATAAGATGTACAAACAAGTCAATATGACGTAGAGAATCTGAATGAAATATGACGTTCCTCCCTAATACAGTGAGTTGGAAACCCCTCTATGAAGGCTATGCAAATGCAGAGTCTGACCCAGAACATGGAAGATGCCGTCGAACAGATGGTAAAAAATGGCGATGCTCGAAGGAGGCGATGGCCGATCACAAATACTGTGAGCGGCATATCAATAGAAATCGTCACCGTTCAAGAAAGCCTGTGGAAAACCAACCTAGAAAGAGCTCAAAGGAGGCCCCTGCTGGTTCATTGTCATGTGCTGTGTCACAAGGTAGTTTGAAGAAGGCAAAAGTTAATGACTTGAAGCCAGGCACTGTCAGCTGTTGGACAGAGAGCTTAAGAAGGTGAATCTATGCTTACACTGATCCAAAAATGATGCATAACTTTTTCAGGCTCTCTATGCCACAACATAAATATTTCAATTTATCAATTCATTTATTTAGTGGTACAACATTAATACAACTTTAGGTTTTCAGATCCGATATCACAGGAAAAAAGAATAGCGAATGTAAGTACAGTTCAAACAAATCAACAAAGTTATATTCTGGAAGTGTTAGTATTGACGATTATTTTGATTACAATTGGCACTGAAAATCATAATAACCCCCTTTAAAATACTTCCAAACATGCAGGACAATGCTGAGCAGAGAGCATGCAAGCAAGCAAACAGATAAAGACAACACTCCACTGCAGACTTCTACAAGCAGACAACCCACCTTATCGTTGGTATCTCAACTGAAGCAGCAGAATAATCCAGATAACTTCGGTCCTACTGTGGAAAGTGAGTTGAAATCTTCAGAAACAACACTGAAGCCCTGGGGCAGCAGCAATCAGCAGAGCAATAGGAACATTTCCTCCAGTGAGCTCCATGATGCTGATTGTCTCCAGTCCGTCCTTCAAAATTTCAGCCTGGTTAACAATGAAAAGATGGAGTCAAATTATATCAAATATCATGACACCATGCTAGTTTCATCGACTTTGTACTCCACAGAAGGTCAGCTTTCACCTAGCCTAACACAAATGCAGGGGGAACACATATCAAGTTCATGGGAGATGCCTCAAGGTGGACCCCTAGGAGAGATCTTAACAAACTCCATAAGGCAATGAGGCTTGGCTATCAAGTATGAACCAGGACCATATGGTTGGCTACTGAATCATGAGCAAGCAACATGATTCATCAACCCATGGAGGGCAGCATGCATTACCATGAAAGGAAGCAGTTTTCAAAAAGGAAGGCCGAAATCACTTTGTATGCTTGTCCAGGAGATGCTTGGGGTCTCTCCTTGTGTCTATCGTTTTTTTTTTTGGTGGTAGTAATAGTAGTAGTATCCAACTAGTTTGGCTATCTGTTCTGAATCTGGTTGTATCCTTAACAAATTCTAGTTTGCCTTGCCTTGAAGATAAGATCTTACTAGCTAACTACATAGTGGTTTCACTTTATCAGAAGAAACTGAGGATTAACTTTGACTTACAAAAAAAAAAATGTTTGGAGAGGCACCTCTAATATGCAAAATATTCCAAGGAAAAACTAATTTTGCACAAACAACTTCAAGGAAATCAAAGTTCCTGAACCAAATAAGTATGCCAAATCAGCAGCTGCATACATTTTCCCAGCATAGTACTCCTATTTATTTAATCAATGATTCAACAGATGAAGATAAATCCAAAAGGTCCAAAGGGGCATTAAGATCATTTGACCTTCAAAGCGTTAAGCTGGTACAGAATCCTCAATAAGTATACTATCACACATTCACAGACAGATCGTGGAAGGTTTTGAAAATCATATTTTACTTATAACTTTTTGTACAAATGACCAAATCAATCCACACCCACATTACTCACACTAATGCACCCATACACTGATGATACATCACCAATTATAATTTGCATTGCATGCTCCCAACAAATTAGAGCTACTAATAGAGAACCAACAACATAAAAAGATTATACTATTAAAAAAAACAAAGAATAAGGTGCATTGGCTCAGACACGCACAAGGCTCATCAAAATTTGGTCCTTGAATAAATCAAGTCTCAGCATCGAGAAACGTATTGTTTTTGTCATCACAGCCGTACAAAAAGAGATGGCAGAAACATAAGGGCCATAAGCATTGAACTGGTACATATGGAAACCACAATTCATAAGGAATGGCTCAGACACACACAAAGCTCATCAATGTTTTGGTCCTAATTAAGTCTCAGCATCAAGAAATGTATTCCAAATACACGCACAAAATCGCAGCCATGCGAGAACAGCCAAATACACTCAAAAAATCCCAGGTTACACTCAGAAATATGCCTCAAACGGAATCTAATCACTCGCTATTTATCCCGTCGGCTACAGATACAAACATGCTTAATCGAATATCCCTCGGATCCTTCCTCTTCGAGATAAGTACATTTACACAACCCAACTGACAGTGCAATAATAGAGATACAGCTAGTAGTATCGAATCAACCAAATGAGCCCAACGAACAATAGTGCGAACTCCTCAGACATGAAATTTGGAGAGAGAAAAAAAAACTCAGGCAGTAAGAACAACGCTAACAGCTTTAGCGAACTGTTTGCTGCTTTGGCTCAGACACGCACAACTAAGGTCATCAGAAATTTGGTCCTTAAATGGCAGTAAGGATCAGTGCAAACAGGATATCACTTGTCATCACAGCCACGCAGCAACAACCAGATGCCATCTCCCACTAACCCTTGAGGAGCACAGATTAGCAAACAAGAGGTTTCAGACAAAAAAAAAATGGCAAACAGCATTGAGGATCAGCAAGCAAAACGGATGTCCGAGGGTGCGTAACCACAAGCCCATCCACTCCCGAGCTATGGCTATTAGAGCCCCAGTTTTATCTGGGAGCGACTGAAGCGAGAAAGGCGCGGCCATGGAATGAGGAATCCACAGCTTTGTCGAATGACCCAGCTCCCGTGAATAAACGACGCAAAAATGTAAGCGAATCAGGTAGAGAAAGGAGAAAACGCCTAATCGACCATTATGCGATAAAGAGCGCACGAGAAAACCTTCTTCGATCTACCCGAATTGAGCAACAGGGATAGAGGATTGAGAAACAAGATCCGGCGAACCATAGAGAATTGGGGATCTAGGGTTGCAACGGTGCCAACGGAGCTTTAATGGAGTTAAACAGTTTGAGAAGCTTCTGGAACTGGAGCTCCGCGTTTTTAAAAGGCTTTCTGGTCAGGAATTGATTTGGTCCATTAAAACATACGGCCCAAAAGGCCCAGTAGGTTTTGAGCCTCCAGGCTTAGTGATGGTTATTAATCTAGCATGCAGATCATCGCAGACCGAGGATCAAGAAACTTCAGGAAAATTTACTTATGTTTCTAGTATGATCACAACCAAGATAGAAGTAGAACAGATGAAACGATGATAACATTGACACAATGATCTAGTATATCAGAGTCGAGAAAGTGTTTTTGTCATCCCTGTCACTGTCCAACTTGAAAAACTAGATGCTCGTATTAATGTTAGAAAAATGCGGTTGCAAAGAACGGAAATTGCCGAGGAATCGAAATGACGAAAGACACGAATGAGCAACAGAAAGAATCATCAATGTATCCCATAAAAGTTCAGAAAATACAAAGCTTCATCCACGCAACTTCCCCTACAACTCTGGAAGCAGGAGTAGCCAAGGGCGTCGGATCAGGAAGCCACAGCTTATGGATATGATCAAACTCCCGTAAATAAACCAGTGAAGCTGTCAAAGATGTGGTGGTGTAGCAGACGGAAAAAGAATGGGGGAAAAAAGCAACAAATCGAATCAAACGTCTACCTGAAAGATAACAATAAAAAAAAGTTGATCAAACTGCAAGATCGACTCTGCGTATGTTCAGGCACGCACGAATAAGGTCATTAAAACTGAGCCGTTAAATGAATTTAGAAGGCTTGTTGATCTCGATCTGGCAAACAAAACATTGATAATAGAGAACGCCGGATTACGAAGAGAGCAAGAGGAAAATTCCGCGTGCGCGTTGGACACTATAATACTCCCAGGCTCCCAGCACGCAGCAACAACAGCAGAAAGCTCATCAAACTCGATCTGGCAAATAATAGAGAACGCCGGATTACGAAGAGCGCAGGAGCAAAACTCCGCGTGTGCGTTGGGCACAATACTGCCAGCAAGTCACACCCACAATCCAAAACCAAATCCGAAGAAGAATCACACAGTTTTTCTTCCACACAATTCCAGGAAGCAAGCGTCAAACGAGTACAGACGACCCATCACAAAACCTGCGCGAATGATCCGAGGAGAACCGAACATGTGCGCGGCGCGTATAACCTAGTGAACCCACCTTTTTCTCGGGCCCCGGCTATGTAAACCTCGAGTCCATCTGGGAGCTTCAGGGCGCGGGAGCCGTGGCCATGGAATCTGGCAGCCACGCTCGTCGATGCGGCCAACCTCCCGAATCATAAAAAGAAGAAAAAACCATAAAAGAGCGGGGGTGGGGGGATCCATCATCATCGAGCAAACACGAGAAATTCATGGCCACAAAAATAAGAAAGGGGATCAATAAACGCGCGGCTGCGAGCCGCCTTCGAGGAACAGAAGTGATACAGCTAGATCTCGAGATGATCTTGGAGGGATCGAGAGAAAGGAGGAGAGATCAGCGGGTGGTTCGCGGATTTGTTGGGGAACACCTGGCTTTCTCCTGTCATATACCCCTATCGCCTTCCACCTGGCCGCGAGTGGGTGAGGAAGGGGACGTCACCTGCTCGCTCTCTCTCGACTTCTCGTGCTCTGCTCTGGGCTTAATAATGGGCGTTCATCCAGCCCACTTTGGATTTCGGCCCAAATAAACTAACGAGGTCTGGACCTTCTGCTTCTGTCGTTTTAGTGCGGCCGAACTGGATCCCAGCCCACCGTATCAAACGGCGATATGAGCCGGAGCTTCATGTGATCCCCCACCAAGTTTTGCTCTCTTCTATTTATTTTTTTTTTGGTACAAGAAAATATTGCTCGAGCAGGTGTAAAACATGCAAGGCAGTACAATGAGAACGACTTCTTTTTCGGCGATACTACGAGAACGACTTGGACCCGCCGTCCTACCTTTGTTAGGTCCATTTTTATCAGCCGTGATTGATTGGAAAATCTGCTCAATAATTACCCAAATGAGAGGAAGTCGGTACCATCAGCACCCAAAATAAACTAGAATTCCAGCAGGAGGAATCTCCATATCGAGCAGAGCAATGAAAACGATGACCGTGAAAGGTCGTTATATAGATTCGTTTTTATAACGCCAATAAATATCTTCAAACCTGATCAGTTTGCAGAAACTCTACTGACTCAGGCAAGACACGTAGCGAGCCTGAACACATCCATCCGAACCAATCCCAAATCGTTTTCAGCTGAACCAACTAAATCTCCAGAGCGAAGGAAAAATATTTAAAAAAAAAGATGTCGTTAGTGACACATGCCGCACATGCGCGCAAATAGCGATTGAACATCCTCACCGATTTGATTTCGGCGCGAAATGCGGAGTAGAAGTCGTGGCCCTTGCGTTTGGACTTCTGCGTCGCAACGTACCGTCCAGGTCATGAAGACAACGTGACACATAGTAATCCGGCGGCGAACGCGACAAGGGCCGGCGCCCACCTGCCGCTTACGAAGCCTGCACTGTTTTGCAACCGGATTCCGTTAGACGGGTGGACGCGCGCGCGTGCGTGTGCCGGGCCACTGACGGGTACGGTTTGTTACCCCACACCCACACCACTCTGGATCAACGGCTGCGGCGTTCGTGCGTTCGTCAGCTCGAGCTGCACCGGCCGGTCAAGCCACCGCTACGCCTACGCACGCCATCAACATCACCGGGAGATCACCGCGCCCTGCCGAACCTGGGCACCCTCGTTTGCTGCACGTATAAAGCCCCACGAAACCCGCCGCGTCTCCGGCACGGTTGCTCGCGTTAATCGCGGCTGCGAAGTTGGAGCACGCGCCCCGGCCGCGTGTGGACCGTGGTCTGTGCAGACTCGATCGGCGCACACAACGCCGCCGCGGCGCGCTTCTGATCCGATCTCTCCACCACCACCACGACGAGGAACCGCGACATGAAGCCGGGAGCGGCCGCAGCGTCCAGGTCCGGCAGCGGCGCGGTGGCCTTCTCGTGGGAGCGGGAGCCGGGGGTGTCCAAGTCGAAGCAGAGCCGGCCGGTGGAGGCGAACGCCGAGAAGCAGGTTCATACTACGGCGGAACCAACGGCGCACCCGCACCGTCTGCGCGTGCCGCCGCCGCCGGGCGGACCGGGCGCGCCGTCGCCGGGGAGGGGGAGGGCGAGGAGCCGCGGCGCCCGGCCGGGAGACGACCCGTTCCTTGCCGCGTACAAGGCATGCACGGAGCGCGGAGGCGACATGGGGCCGAAGCTGCTCGGGTGGGCTGGGCTCGGGTTTGGTTACGGACTCGGGCTGTCCTGCAAGAGCTCGTGCGAGGCGGTGATGGAAAGCACGGTGAGGCGGGCCAGAATGGCTCCCAAGTTATCCAGGAATGACTGAAATGTTTGCTTCATCCTTGATGATGCTTTTTTATAGCTTATGTTCTCGATTACTTGGGGAAAGATTATGTAGGGGCACCAGTGTTAGTACAATTT
>BCLF01000014.1:48317-90266 GCA_001602275.1 Zoysia japonica
TGTATCGCCCCATCCCGGCAGCACGGCGCAGTCCCCGCCGCACCGCACGTCCTCGTCCCCGCTGCGCCACGCCGCCTGAGCGACGCTCCGCGATGCGCCTGCCTGACACATCCCCGAAGCTCCTGCAAAGGTCAGTAAACCCATAGTATCTCCTCAGTTTTTTAAATTTTTTTTTGAGTCAATCTATTAATCAATATCAATTCTGTGATTTCATCCCAGTTGCATCCGATGATATTAGAAGGTTCCTTCAAATTTCATCACATTACAAGAATCCACAGTTTGATGAACTGTCGTTATTTAAATTTCAGGATTCAACAATTTAAGGAATTAGCTAGAGATGCAGGGAAGGTTAAAATCAATCACCTTGCAAACCAGCCAAGTGGCTTGGAAGCTTGATTTTCCTGAAACACCGGTTCCAGCAGCGCCAGATGCACGTGGCCGCCCTCAAGCACCGCAACGTCAGGTCCCAATAACTGAAACACATGTTGCGCCCACGGGCACACGGGCTCAAATGAACAATAAACGTGCATCGAGTTCGTCTGATCATCCTTTGGAAGACAATGACGATTTCATGCAACCCACGAAGCGGCATACAACCAGTTGTCCATCAACTCGCATCCCTGGTACTAATGCTCGCATAACTCATGGTGAACCTTCTGCCACAAAGGTGAAAATAAAATCCCCGCAACGATTCAATATTAATTTATATTATTATTTATCTCAGATGTGTAGACTCAATTTATTTTCCATTACAATATTTTAATTCCTTTAGATTAACAAGGTTGATGTGTGATGTGAACAGCTTCCTCCCGCTAGATGTGTACCTTCATTCTTCAACAAATTACGCGAACATCTGACTATGTCACAGCGTATGAAGATAACAGAGCTAGGTTTCGGCGGCTTGCTGCAGTCCTATGTTGAGAAACCAGAATGTAGTGACATACTCGTATATTTGATGGACAGGCTGAACCCGGAGACTATGATTCTGCACGTGGGCAATGTAGGTTTGAAAATAAATGAATTATGTGTCTGCAAGGTTTTTGAAAATTTGGTATAAAAGAAATAAAAAATATTTTTCTCAAATATAAAAATGAAATTTGAAATTTAATACCAAATTTCAAATATGTTTAGTTCATATGTTACAATAATTATTTTATATTAATTTTTGAATCATTTCAAATTTTAAATTTAAAACATGTTTTCTGGAACAGGAAAGTGCGTGAGAATTGGGTGGCAGGAACAAAACGCTTACTGTTTCCACCCGCCTCAGCTACGCGAGCTCCCAGAAAGTAATTTCTGCTGCTCTGTCCGTCTTGGCGACTGTCTGCACGTGCAGAGTGGCCCGAAGGGCATCCGAGGTTGGGACCGGGAGCGAGCACCTGCAGGGTTTATGATTTTGTTTAAACAGTTAAACTCGATGGATATCGGTTTAACAAAAACCGTGAAAATCAAAAAAACGGTTGAAAATCGCTTTAAATCGAAAATTTAAAATTTAAATAAACTGCTACAGTAAATCGGTCGGTTTTTTTGGATTTTATGATTTTAGATTTCAAAATTTGAAACCCACCGGTTAGCCGATCGGTTTTATCGGTTTATCCATCGATTTTACCGATTTTTGATATTTCAAATTTTTTCAAAATTTTAAAACAAAAACCGATCATTCGATAAAACCAGACCGGACCGGTTTCATCAAAACCGTAAAATCCGACCGATTTTGAATGGTAAACCTTGGCACCTGCTAGCTGCTGCTGGGTTTCAGCCGGGCTGGGAAGACGGGCGCCCCCCAGTTTCCTCCTCCCAAAGCGGCAGGCCCTGCCGTCAACGCGGGCACCGTGCGGCGGTGCATGTTGCAACTGTTACCACTTACCACCGATGCTACACGCCCCAGTCACCTGCCTTAGTAAGCTGAGTTAGACGGATCAGGTGACGGTGGTAAGAAAAGAAAACGCATTGGTCACTTGAGTATGGGATGCGACGTGTACTAGTTTGGTTGCCTGTGCGGCTTGGAGCGCTTGCTTCAACCGCAGCAGCTGGACCGGACCGCATCATCCAACATCCTCTCTCGCGACGGCCACGACGGGGATGGCGCGCACGGAACGGACGGTCCACCCACCGCGCTACGCGCCTCCTCATCGTCCATCAACTTGCAGCGCCCGGGCCGGTGTGAATCCGCCGGTAGCTGGACGTCGCGTTGCAGACGGCATGGCATGCCCGGGGTGGAAGTTAAGATCACGACGACGGCAGACGAGACAAGCGAGAGATCTGGTAATCTATCCCCCAAAAAATGCCCATAACCATTCCACCAATCGCTGGACCACTCCACCGTTCGGTCCATTTCCTCCGGCGAGCGGCGAACCCCCAACAGTGCCCGAGTGCACGGCGCATGTGCGGTCCCGTGGCGAGACGGCAATCAATGGCGCTTGGCCCCATCTAACCGCCAACAAGCTCCGTAATAAGAACATGCGTTAACCGTAAGAAAAACGCCCACATCTTCTGGTGCCTGCCGGTCCCTGATCCAATCTGCACGCAGATCGTTCTCACTCACTTCACTGCCTGTTCGCTCGACTCTCGGTCTGGATCACCACCTGTTCGACCTCACTACCGTTTCCTTAATCTAGAACCTATTTTATCTTAGAGTATTAGCGTGGGGGCGAATGCAAGGATGGTACCGGCAGCACGAGCAGCCTCTTTGACTCCGCAATTAAAGATCAACTTGGCTCGACCAGGGGGGCAGGACGCAGACACACCGAAGGGCATCCTAGACACGATGCTTGTCCTCTTTGCAAAGGACAACGAGCGAACTGCTCTCAGCCCTCTCTCTCGCCCCACTTGTTTTAACAACATGCCCAGATTCCCAACGTGGCGTGCGTTTTCATCGCTTCTTCAGCTCGTCTTCTTTACGACGAAACGGATCAAACAAATCCCCTGGCTTAAGCAAAGCCCGTCGTGCCTTTTCTTTATCTGGCCACGCAGGCGCCGCCTTGATCGATCTTATTCTGACTTTGGGGCCATGGATCTGCCGAGGGCCGGCCTGCTGGTCTGGTGTGTACGTGGAAAAATGGTTTGTTTGCTGGTAACTTGGTCTCGCTGATCACTTGTGTGAGATGAGCAGCCCCATTTAGTCTCACTTTTTTTACTACTAGTGCTTAGTCTATCAAGCACTTTTGCAGCTTTGATGTGCAGAGAGCTTTCATAGCCTAAGATAGGTTTAGTCTTCGTAGGCTTTCAAGTTTCAACTGCTGCACTGTTAAGAAATGGTAAAAGTCTGTCCTTTAGCCACCCATATCATATTTGCAGAGCATAAACTACATGGAACCCGAGACAGGAGGAAGCAGACCGAGAGTCCAAGCAAGCCAGGCCTTGGAATTTGTCCAAAAAAAGAATTTGCCACATGAAGCCTCGAATTATACAGATCCTCTACTAGTAGAATCTATTTTTTTTCTTTTCACAACCAAATATTTCCCCCTCCTCTCTCCGATCAACAGGACGTTGATGTTGTTAATGTACGGTCAGTCGGTGCGGATCGAGCATGTCGCGGACGGCCTCCGTCCTGATGTCTTCGAAGATGAGGGTCTCTATCCTGGCGCCGATCTCCGCGACCTCCGGCCGGTGCTCCCGCCACTGCGGCACGGACTGGTGCAGGTCCAGCTCCATCATCGCGGGGATCCGCGAGATGTCCCCGGCGATCTTCTCCCACGAGGAGACCTGCTCCTCAACGTACCTCCCCCTGGCCGTCTCGTCCTCGCTCTCGTCGACGTCCATCTCGCAGAACTTGTCGTTGAGGTTGTAGCTGAAGCACGGCGAGGGCGGGCCGAGGAATGATTCGGATGGAGGTGAGCTGCACGAAGTTGATGGCTTGTCGTCATCGTCATCCCCTGACAGAACAGAGTAAAAGATTAACACTGATCACATTCTTGGTACTCCGTAGTAGGAGTACAATTTATATGTATTCAGCTTCGGTAATTACTTTTTTTTTTTCAAGCCACAGCTTCTGTAATGACTGAAAAAATCATTACTGAAGGACAAGCAGAGAGCGACATGTAAAAACAATTTTTTAGGCCTTACAAAGTCACAGAACAATGGATCATGGAAGATAAAAACAATGGTAAATGTGCAGCATAAAAGATACTGCTACGTAACACAATGCAACATAGTCAAACAAGGTGAATCGTGGTAGTATATTCAGAGATCTTACAGGGGGAAACGATAAATCACAGTCGCAGTGGATTCAGAGAGCTTACAAGGGGAATGCATCGGAGAGTCGTCGTCGCCATCGGAGCGCCGCTCGAGCACCGAGACCGGGCTGAGCTGCCTCGACGAGTCCGCCTCCACGTCATCCTTCCACTTGCCCCGCTCATCCTCCTCACCGAACACCATAGCGCGGGGGTCGCACTCGCCGCTGTCCCCGACGGAGCGCCTGAGCCGGCGGAACTCGCGGCCGCCGCACCCGCTGGCGCCCAAGAAGCACCCGCCGCCGGCGAGGTCCTCCCAGCGCAGCACCCGGCGCATGGCCCCGCCGTACAGCACCTTGCTCAGCGCGGACCTCAGGCTGGAGCCGGCGCTCCTCCGTTTCTTGAACCCGTGGTTGCAGAGGCCGAGCAGCCGGCGGCACGCTGCGGTGGCCGGGCAGCAGCCCCCGGTTCCGGCGCGGACGCCGCGCCGGGGCCTCCGGGCCCGGTAGGTGGGCTCGAGGAGGAACGGCTCTTGCTGCTCCTGGAGTAGCTCCGAGAGCCTCCTGGCCGCGGCCATCGTAATAACCTGGTCTTCGTCTCCTTGGCGCAACCGACGCAGGGACAGAGAGTCCGCTCAAGAAGAACGTACCACCGGCGCTACCGCTGCTCCGACGCTCATTCCGAGGAAATGACGGCACGGCGCGCGCTGGCACTGCTCGTGGAAGCAGAGCAGAGGTGGCTAGCTAGGCCGGGCACGAGGGAGGGGAGTGGTCAGCCGGTCAGGTGGCGGCACGGGGTTCTTTCTTGTGCGCATGTGAAGGAAGGGCAACGGAGAAGAGGGGGATCATAGTATTCTCATATCCTGGTGGGGGCTGTGCGAGCTCGCCAGCTCGAGGGTCCCGGCGATGGTTGTTGCGCAGTGGCAGGGGAGGGGCGAGTGGGAGGAGCGGAGTGGAGTATGCGTGGCCACGCGGCCGTGGCGTGGCGCGGCGTGCGTGGAGTGGAGGAGGGAAAGGACGGGAACGGTCTCGGGTCTGCCGCGCCAGGCGGTGGCTGGTCCGGTCTGTCTGTCACTGCTTGCTGGCTCTGGTGGCTGCCCATGAGCAGCAGGAGAAAATCGAAAAGAAAGGGGAAAAACCGCAACGTTTTCACCGCCTCGTCTGCCTGCTGCCTGGCCTTGGACTCTTGGGCATGATAAAAATTTCTTTTTTAAGATGTGATGGTTTAAATAGTGCACCAAACCAAAAACCATATGCACAGCCAGTCCTGCTGCGTGACCTGCGTCTGGATCAGCACTTCAAATGATCACTTGATCAGCACCAGGCAACCAGCCCAGGCTCATCACGCTTTGCTCTGTGCGACTGAATCCTAACCAACAACGCGTCGCATTCCATACCAATACCAGTAGTACTAGTACATACTTTGCGCTGAAGATGCACGGGGCACCTACCTCTACACGGTAGCGGTATACGGCAACCGCAAGGCTCCAACGAGGCGGCCACGGGTGGGCGAGAGGGACGGCGACAACCAGCCGCAGCCGCAGAGCACAGCTCCGTGGCAAATCGGTAGAACAGGCAAAGCCTCTGGCTGCGGCCCCAGGTGCGCACAGACATGTATTCTGCCAGGGCCAGTGCCGCTGCCGCTGCTGCAGGTTGTTTTTTTTTTCTTTTTCAGAACTTTTGATGCGTCCAAACGAAGACTCGATTCAAACCCTAGTCAACAACAGTTTCCAGACGCTGGAGCCTCGCGGTTCGCACCCCGTTCGGTCTGGGTCCGATTATCTTGTTCCAGCGGTAAGCTCTTGTTGTTAATGTTAACCCCCCCGCATGTGGATGTGGTCTGTGGAGGTGAAGGTCCTCCCCAAATCTCGCGGCAGTGCTCCACTTCAGAGGGACAGCGCAAGGGAGCAGATATGCTACTGACCCCGCTACTTTTCCTGCGTGAGTCCCCGAGGTCGAGGGCTCCATAGGTGCTGGAGTAGCTTGCTGCAAATGATAGGGCTGTTGGTGGACAGGCAGAGTAGCCTTTGTGATGAGGGGCCCTGCAACCTGTGGAGGTCGTCCGGCGCGAGTCTCTCCCCGGCGAGCTCGTCGGCTGCTCTGCTCCTCCTCATTGGAGACCTCCACGTTGGTGAAAGTAAAATTACTCGTACTAGCTCAAAGTTCCGAGGCGTTCGGTCGCCTCTCATGATAGAGGAACGGACACACAGCTCAAGGGATGGGCAGGATCAGAACCGGAGGCGATTGATTGGTTGCATCGATTCTGGCCTTCTGGGTCTGACGAGTTATAATAAAATGTGTGGATAACGGGTGCTACAGGCCTGCTCCTTTCGAAATGGTGAAACCGTGATGCACTAACATTCCATTCAAATGAAAACTGGATACACTAGTTTTTGATCGGACCGAAGCTCTTCGTTATCTTAGGCCTCGCAAAACTGGTTAGCTGCCTAACCATTGACCAACCTCCCTGGTTGTGTTACAACTTCCTAAGAAAACTTCCTGTGAGAAATCTCTTGGCACTTTTACCACTGATAATACACGTCCCGTCTCAGGTCGCGAACACAGACGAGTGCGTGAAGGAAGAAAATGCGCTCAGCAGTCCGGGTGATTTGACGGCTGGCAACAAGAACGGCCCGGGGTCCCACCGCTGAGTTGACGGGTCTGCTGCCCGTGTCTCTCCATCGTCTTTTCCGGTAGGAGCTGCTACCCTGCCCGCGTGCTTCGCAGCTAAGTTTAAGGTCTACCCATAATATTAAAAAATTACATAATTTTAATATAAAAATATATTTTTTATTAAAATTTATTTAATGATGAATTTTAAAAATATAATTTTTATATAATAAAATATTATTAGTTATATATTATTATGAGTCAAAGTGATAAAAAATTTAACATTGACTGACTTAAAAATACTTATACTCCTTTCGTTTCAAACTTTTATCATTTTTACTACTAATAATATATAACTAATCATGTTTTATCATATAAAAATTATATTTTTTTAATTCATCGCTAAATAAATTTTTCATTAAAATTATATTTTTATATTAAAAATTATGTAATTTTTTAAATATTATTATTAGAAGTTAAAATTTTTTAACTTTATATAAACTTAAAAGTAGTTATATTTTGAAATAGACGTAGTATTTTGGGACGGACAGAGCACCGGCCGACGCTGCCTGCAGATGTACTGTAAATGGCTTTCGGAAGAAAATGGGCTGCTAAATCAATAAACTGTTGCTTCCGTTGGCCCAAGCCCGTGGAGGCTTGCCGTGTCCGTGTTCGACGTTCCGGGCGGCGGACACTGGCCGAATCGACGACGCGTAACAAACCGAACCCAAAAATGAAATTGACGAGCGGAGCATACTACAGCTTTGGGATATCACAACGGTCACGTTGCGTCGTCACGTTCGTATATTGGACAGTCCCCGAAAACAATTAACTGCCCCAGTACATAGTTACTACTCCAGCTTGGACAACCAGTTTCGTTCTTGGGCCGAAATAGAATTTTGTTTATCGGCCCCGTTTAAACTTTCTTCTCTCTTTTCAAGAATTCTTTTATCTTGTCTCACTACTACACGGATGAAATCATACTTACTCCCTTCGTCTCAAAATAAGTAACATTTTTAACTTTTTAAAATTGACATTTGATTATATATCTTATTCAAAATATTTACGAAAATACAAAATAAACAAGTCAAGTTTAAAGTACTTTTAGTAACGAATCATTTCACAATAAAATAAATAATATTTTCATTAATTTTTTAAATAAAACGAATGATTAAAAATAAATGTTTAAAAATCTAAAAAGATACTTATTTTGAGATGGAGGAAATACAATTTTTTTTGTGACGGTGCTGCGTGCTTTTATATGAACGAGAAAAACCAGTTATCTTGAACGGTGCTTCATCCACGAAAGCAAACACACCCCTAGTCTCCTACTCGATATAGAAGGAATTTATTTAGGCAACAGGGACCTCTCCACTATGGTTTCTTCGTACCAATTTTTTTATAACTTTTTATAACAAAACTCTATGGTCCTAAAGTTGTAATGCTATCCCACCGCATGCAAAAGGCTCTTATAGATTTAATTAGATGCTCTGTTTACGTACGATAGCTAATTGATAGTAGTTCTCAAGCACATGTCCGTGTCCACCAGACAACAAATAGTGATCTGCACAAAATTACTACTGTGATCTGTAACTAGAACAGTTTGCTGACAGCCAAATTAGAGCTTAATGTCATAAAAGGAAATGAAACATACTCCTTCCGTTTTTAAAATGTTATCGTCATTGACTTCAGATATTAATTTTGACTATTCGTTTTATTCAAAAAAGTTTGTTGAATATTATATATGTTTTTATAATTTGCTTTGTTATCAATGTAGTTAGAATCATGAGTTGAAGTTTTAAGCTTTGAATTAATTATTTGAATAAGACGAATAATCAAAGTTAATGTTTGAAGTCAATGGAGATAACATTAAAAAAATGGAGGGAAGTATATATTTTTGAAGCCACCTAGATACGATTAACATATGTTACATATCAATATACATATTTTTGTTTGGTACATAGCTGAATAGAGATCAAAATTCAACATGAACTTACAAGATCCCTTACAAGATCAAAATTCAACATGAACTTACAAGATCCCTTACAAGATCAAAATTTAACATGAACTTTAAAATAGGATGCATGGGCTTATAAGAAGTAAATCGGCTTTAAGTTACCATACACTAAAATTCCCCATAAATAGCTAACGCATGCCGCCGCAATTCGTCTTGGTCATGTCACTCCTCCTTCTCACGCTGGCGGCGCCGCGGGCCATGGAGCTACTGATGCCGTTGCCGTCGTTGAACATGAGCGGCGCCTCGGAGTCCCTCTGCACGTCGTCGAGGAGGTCGTCCTGCGTCCGCACGTTGACGCACCAGCACCTCTCCAACGACGCGAAGAACACCGCGGCGATGCAGCCGCCGACCCAGCCGGCCACGCGGTCCAGAGGCCACCCGCAGCAGTGCCCGTGCCCGTGCCCGGACGACGGCGGCCGGCGCGTGCGCGGTCCGCCGGCGGAGCGGCCGCAGGACGGGACGTACCACCGCGGAGACGCAGTGGCTTCCGACGTGAAGGATGGCATCCGCCGCCAAGCTGAGCTTAATGCCGCAATGGTGGATGGCATGAGGTTGGAGGGAGCAGAAAGGCCAACTGGCTCGACACCTTTAGGCTGTGTTGTTGGTGTGTTGTTTAAAAGAAAGAAAAGCAGAAGTGGCGTATGATGAAGCTTGTTGGCGCCAGTGGTTAAGGTCGTTTACTGTTTTGCCCTTATCGAAAACTTCTGTTAAGAAGCCGTTTGACAATTTAGAACTCATTTCATTGAGCTTCGATAATTTAACACACCGACCCACTGTCATGCACTCAGATGATCCTCGTTCATACAGGCGTGTCAAATTGTTGAAGCTTCACAAAACGAGTCCTAAATTGTTAAAAAAATCTTTAAAGAAGCTGTACGTGGTGGCAACATTTTCCTGTTTGGAATGCATGAATTTTTTTTTTAATTTTTTGTATTTAATTCTTCGGTGAAATTATTGCGCTTCAAACGAGATCTTATTGTCCTATGCTACCCCCTAAGGCCGCCTTTGATGATGATTTTCAGACATATTGTGCAGAAAAAAAATATAACAATTGTTGAATGACACTGTCCATATCCTTGCAATTTGGTGATACTGCAGTTTCTTATTTCAACTCTGTAACATTTTACAGTGCCCTTCTCATGGGACTTAACCTGTCTTTTCATGGTCAATATTTTTCCATTTTTCTGTTACGAATCTTATGATTTTTTTCGTTTGTACCCTTGTGTAATTGCCTCTCTTCAGTAGGTCTGGCTCATCAAAAAGGTTGCGATAAAACTCGAGGCGAACAAAAATATATCAGTTTAATTTTTCCCTTCTCCAACAGCTCCGAGGATCCAAAAACACTTCTTATTGGACCACGTCAGCATTTGGGCCACAACAATATTGATTTTCTTGAGAGAAGAATTAGGGTCTAAAACTTCTCTTAGTTTTAGGATCAAAATGAGGTAAGTTTACGTGGGCATCAACGATTACGGGTGGTTTAGGGCACTACTGGAAATGGTTTTTATGACTAAGATCAAAAGTTTGTTGTAGGTAGTGTTTCGATTTCTCTTTTAGAGATGATCCAAAAGTACAGAGCAGCTACCAGTGTTTCTGCTGGCCTTCTTTTCTCGGTAAAATATGATAGCGTGGGCACATTAGGTACACATAAATAATGTCACGGACGTAAAAAAACATGAACTGGCATGATGGCACCCAATGGAAAAAGGTTCTCTCTTCATCATGGAAACCATCACCTTTTGCCACCGGTATCGAAAACTATGTGTTGATGGTCTCCGGCGGGAGCCTCTTTTCTAATCTTCCATTCGTCCTTTTGTGGCTCTTGTCATGGCGTAGTCAGTGACGAGGTGAAGCAGGGCAAACCTCGTATGGCGGACCAATAAGCAAATTTTTGAAGGGATCGAGCAACTCCAAGAGAGTAGCTAAAACATTTTTTATATTTCTCGATTTTAGCTATACTCTAAAATAAAAAGACACTAAAAAAAAGTTGAGTAAACTAGCAGCATCTCTAAAAATTTAGAATATCCATATTCAAACGTATCTGGGCCTTGTTTTTCCTGCTTCCGACGTGAACCGGTGGCAGGTTCGGCCCATTTATTCACTTTGTCCCTGCAGTCTGCTTCTAGAGGAGCGAGCTGCAAAGGAGCCGGCAATGCAGGCGAGGAGGAAGTGGATGAATCTGATTGGGTGGGAGGAGAGCAAGCCGTGGAGATTTGGGCGCGGGAACTAGCAGACGCGCGTGGGAAACAGCTGCCAGGCGCACGAATCGTCGACGACGAGCGAAGCCGTCTCTCCAAGCGTGGCGAGTGAAATTAATATTGGCGATGAAGAGCGTTCAAAATTGGAGAGCGATTTAGAGTATCTGTTGGAGACCAGTTTTCTGACATAATATCCATATTTGGAGCGAAGTTAGAATTTAAAGAGCACGGGGAAGTTGCTCTTAAAGCTGTGATTGGTTCCTGCAATGCGCTCGACAGACTAGCCGCATTCAGCTGGGACTTGATTGGTTTCTTACAACACGTCCTGTCAGGCTAGATGCATGCAAATGCAAGTAATGAGTGATTGATTGTCTGTCTTACTGTTTGAGTTGCATATCTGCATGTAGAAAACACCGTTTATCTTAGCTCACAGGAACAGGACTACATTTTGTTTCTTCCGAGTCTGGCTCACTCGATGATATCCAGATAGGGATTGACTTCGGAGGATCAAACCTAGTGGCACCGAGAAGGGAACCAGTTACATCCTCAATGCTCTATGGAATCATAGTTGGGAAGCACAAGTATGCTTGTGTGCATTTAGAGAATACATCATGGTGAGTCGGTCGAAATTTTATTTTATTTTGATAAAGAGAAGTTATATTAAAAAGTTTCCAAGCTTCGATCGAAAATGACACAAAGCAATACGGTCCACGTTTTCATGTTTATTGCCTTTCGAGGCTGGCTTACTAGTCCACGTTTTCATGTTTTATCTGGGGATCTGAATTCAAGTATACTGTGCACAATTTTGTCAATGAAGATGGTTTCGCGATCAACAGAGTCCTTAGCACTTATCATCCCAGTCGAATAATTAATTGGTACTCCGTATCCGTAGATAAAAAAACACCCCATCAAAATGGACCGGTCCTGATTTTCAGAATCATTCGGGCCAGGCCCCAACGCTGAGCTCTGCAATCCGAGCAACTGGGCCGTCAAGTTCGGGAACTGGGCGTGGCCATCTGGGTCAGGAGTCAGGCCAGGGTTCTGCTTCCTCCGTTCTGAAACAAAGACCAGGACGCGGCTCTCCTTTCCCCTCGTCGCCGGCGCCGTCGTGTGAGTCCCCTGAAATCTAACTATATCTAAACCGCGTGCGGTTTCTCCGCCCCTGATTGGTCCGTTAATTTTGTCCGTTTATTCACAGATCGACGGTTCTGAGTTGGTCCCCGCCTCCTCACTGCGCCGCCGCCACTCGCCTCCTCCATCTGGGCGCCGTCGCCCCACGGCTCCTCCTCAGGGCGCTGCCGCCACCCGCCGCCTCACTGCCCCACCTCCTCCCTCAGGCCGCCGCCCCACTCTTTGCCGCCTCCCTGCCCCCGCCCCCTCCCTCCGGCAGCCGGTGCCGCGTCTCCTGTGCCGCCCCCAGCCCGCCCCCTGGCGCGCCCCTCCCGCGCTGCTCTTGCCCCAACCCACGCCACACCAGTCGCCGCGGTCCCCGCCTGCCCCAGCCGCTGCGTCGCACACCCACAGATCGTGCACGCCGACGGCATCTCCAAGAAGGCAGCGCAGCGGCGCCACCAGAAGCCAGCTCCCGATGTCCATGTCCATTCAATCCCTGGTAACATTCTTTATCCGCTCTTTCGGTCTCGATTCCACAATCGTTGCTAGCCTTTTTTGGATCAACAGTTGATCTGTCCTTTAACTTGATTTGCTCCTGACCGCTGTAGATCATGGCACCGATATCCACACTAGGACAAGCCCAAAGCAGAGCACACAAGCGCCGGCCTTGTGCATTGTTCATCTTCGTCACCACTCCCCTCCCTGAATAAGCCGATCCTATGTAACTACATAATATGCGAGTAATAATTAAATAAATGGGATTCTGACCCATATGTGTTGATGGAAGATCTTGCCTTGGGTTGCCACTGCTAGGTGCTCTGTAACGGACATGTCACATGTGAATTAATTAAACTTTTAGTGATCACTTATACGGAGTATTAGTGATATCTTAGATGGCTGATAAAAATTCTGGCAGAAAATCTTGCCTTGGTTTATCCTGCCACGGCCAGGTCCTCTTTGTGGCATCAAAAATTTTGATTCCTCAGAGCAGTCCTATCAGACCAACCTGTGAAATCAATGGAGATCATTGAAATGCTATGCTTAAACGTTTCTAACACAGTTAGAATAAGTAGACCAAATTCAGCTGACCAAGGTTCAAGACGCTTATGAATTATGCCAGTACCTGAATAAATTAAAATATTGCGGTTTCATAGCTATGTTGCAATCCTTTAAATAGTTTTCCCCCTATTGTATTAACTGCATTATGAAGTCATCCATGTGTTTTCTTATAGTGCCATGGAGCAGCCAAAGTAGCTTTGTCGAACCTCTATGCTGAAGCTGGGCGTTGGACCAATGTCTCTGTTACAAGGAAGGAACTTCAAATGAAAGTTTTGAGAGACTAACAGGCAACAGTGGAATTTTACAATGATAAATCGAATCATTTCTTCATTTAGTTCAGTGCATGCAGTATAAAATTTCCATCTATTTGATTGTTGTTCAATCAGCGCATGCCACTACTTGAAGAATTTCTTGATTTAGTTTCTTGCTGGCTCTTATTCCTCTACTGTACCAATGGCTGTGCTACTCTACTATACATGTCTTCTATTTTACCGCAAATCATGACTCAACAGTTTGTTGAGTTTAGCAAAATAATCTGTTTCGTTAGGGAGACCACTTAAAATTGGGGCTATTATCTGTGCAAAGTGCTAAGTAATAAGTATAGATCCCCGTTCAGGGGAACATTTCATTTAAAAAGAGAAAATATTGACACATAATCCAGAAATATTGAAAGTCAACAAATGCCCTTATATACTTTCAATCTCACACTATGTGCATCATCGCCTGCTGAGATAATTAAGGAGTTTTTACGCAAGCTGCTGCAAAATTAGTCATATCATGATGCTAGTAATGGTAATTCACATGCATTCGAGTTGTAAATTAACTTGGATTATTGACCTAAGGATTCATTTTCATTTCGCTTACGGCCAACAATTTTTTATATCCAGCTTCTTCACTTGGATAGATTGGCGAACAATATTTAGTTATACCTTTTTTTCTTTGGAAGATTTTAATGCACTGCAAAGTGCGCTTTGGCAAAGCTTGCTCGGGTCATCTGAATTAAGGCACAAATTCGTATTTATTACAGGTTACCTAAGTAAAACAATGCAAGCGCGGCAACGCCGCACATATTTTCTAGTTCTCTTCTATCTCCCGCGACCACGAGGCCTCCGGATGTCTCCCTGCCCTTTGCCAGTTTAGACGTGGCAGTTGATTTTGTTCCTGTTACGCTGTGCCTGTTTCTTGGGTGTACTGCAGGATTTGATTTTTGAGGGGTTCTTGTCTGTTGATTTCTTCCGGTGCTGGATCCCCCCTCCCCCTTTCAGCTCCCCTCTGGATTCTAAATTTGGTTATTGTCCGGGCGTTTAGTCTAGTCCCTCGGTGAATGGGTTGTGAATGTTAGACTCTAATTAGGCGTGGGGCGACGCTAATCATGGTACTGCAATTTGCGCTCCAGAGGTAACTTTACTATGAGGAGAGCTCACCTTATAAGTTCTCTATTGCGCCGTTGCAGCGGAGGTGGCGGTGGCAGCAAAAGCAGTGTATTCCCTGAAATTTGGCTGCTAGTGTTTTTCATGTAGAATCATACACAGCTGCAGCGCCCTCTTTATGGCACGATAGAGGCATCCCGATGTGTAGTTATGAAGGTTGGTCTGAGCAGGGCTTTTTCATTAATATTATAAATGTTGATATGCATCTGTTATTGTCATCCTCCCATTCTCATATGTTTTGTGTTGTGGTGACTGTAAGCAGCATTGCAATATGAGTGTGAAACCTAATCATGCCCAACTTCGAGTCTTTTGACATGATACAAGACGATTTTACTGTGAGACATCGTAGCTTAGTGATTCAAGTTTTGATACACAAAGGACGATTCCTGCAATAATCTAGAAAGTGCTTATTTTGTTGATGCACTTTATTTTAGTCAGTAATAAGGAACACTTAAAATTCGCCACCTTCATTCTTTTACTCTGAATACAGTGCCATCTGGTTCGCGGGAGCCGGCTATTCTGGGATAACTTATTCCTCAGCCCAAGCAGACCGAGTAATGAAGACAAAATGACTCTGAAGGATTTGTGCAGATATTGGTACTTTACTAAGAACAAATAGTTCCCGAAGATGCGGGATGTTACTCTAATCAACCCAAGCTTTTCTATGTGGAGCTGAAACGAAGTAGGATAGAGAAAACATGGAGGAAAATCTTTTGGTTTTCGAGTAAAACATGTGCTATGTATGAAATCTGAAAAACAATGAAACTGTTGTGTAAGTGCATCCTTTTTTGTTGGGCTCTTGTAATTTATATGGGGGTGCTACACTTGTTTAGCATAGTGATCTGTACGATAGCTTGCATCTATTTGCTTTTTGTTGGACCTAGGATAAATGATGAGTTGGTGATATTGCAGTGGTCAAATAAAGAATTCTTTGGCCATGCATATATGGAGCTGCCAATCTCACATCTCAATTGCTTTTGCCACTCTTTGGTAGAAATCATGGTATTGTATCATAGATTCATGCGTAACTTGGTTTTAGTACACCATGAAGTAGGGGTATTCTGTAGAATTTACCTGGCATCCAAACATTTTTTTAGTGCTGACCGAAGCTTATCGGACACCTAATTGCTTGTCCAGTGCGACTATTTCTCTTTGACTACTGTGTTTTGTGACCAAGAATCATGTTCCTTAGTAAGTTGTTCATCATTGTTACAACTGCCAAGAATCATGTTCCTTAGTAAGTTGTTCATCATTGTTACAATTGCATTTTGGTTTCCAAACGGCCATCATAATTTCCTATTATGGCCATCATAATTTCCTATCATTCCAAATGTTACAGGATCGGAGTGATTTCTGGGAATGTCATATTTGGGCCACCGCTTCAGAAGTACTGGGCAGAGAAACAGCAACATGAGGCAGCAAAGGAAGGACAAACTGGTTCAACTTAACTGTCCCTGACATCGCAATTCTCACCATCAAACATCCTGTATTATACTAGTTCCTTACGATGAGAGATTGAGCTAGCTTCAGATCTTGGTAGCTTCGGCTGAATTAGTCGCCTAAGATTTTGTACCAGAAGAGAACATGTAAATAAGTTGAAGAATAGACCATATTTTTTTTGTTATTTTTATGTTTAATCCAGGTTGATTCCGTTGCAACAAGGCAGGACAATTTACCTGGGCTCTGCCTCTCAGCATATTTTACCTCAGTGAATCTCAGCCTGGGTTCCATGCTGGCCCAAATCAGATTTATTTGTATGCTATTGTTTACTGCCACATCATTCACGGCTATGCTATGACACAATCTATCTTTTATTGATACTGCTCTACTAGTATGATAGATCTTAGATGCTCTATTCCAGTTCTGAAGTGTATAACTATGAAATACAGGTGCGCATGCACAAGGGTTTCCTCATCTGATACTGTAAGAAGCACCAGGAATTTATATGCAGACCCCCTTCCAGGAAGGAGAGTCTTTATGCTTCATGTACTAATCTCTGAACCGGTAGTTGATACGCACATCAAGAACAAAATGATATTATTACACATTCGAGTTTAACGGACTACAAGATTTCGAAAAGATCTAATAAACATAGCTTATATTACATTCATTAAGTCGGTGCAGCGACTCTTATGCAAGCATCACACCTACTCAATAACTACGAGCACACCACAGGCAACACTTGAGCGAAAGACGAGACTTCTAATCTTCGTAGTCGGCATAATCCTCATCGTCTTCATCCTCTGAAGAAACAACAACAAGGGATGGGGTGAGTACAAACGTACTCAGTAAGCCCTAGTGGTAAGGAGGGTAAGGTTCACGAAGAGTGAAGTAAAGAGAGGCTTGAGGTTTAAGTTTTGCGGAAGCAAGTTTTGATGCGGGGGCTTTCTAAAGGAAAAGTTTTTAAACAAGATGGAAAACGATTTTTATTATCTTTTAGTAGGGTGGACTTGAGGAAAACTTTCACCCCTTCCATCAGTTCCCAAGTTTTAGTCAGGCACTGCACGCATTCATGCAGGCTCTCGGCACACAGCCAACATTTTCCAAAACACGGGCACCTACACCCACTCACTCGTCAAAGATAATATAAAAAACTAATCGTAGGGTACCCGAACAAATAACATGTCAATACCGTGACAACGGCCTATCCGGAAGGATTTTACACTCTACAGAGGTTGTACATTGTACCCACAGGTTATGCTACTCCTGATCAACAGAGTTGCATAACGCTTACCCCACTACTACATAGGTTTTCACAGATTCCACCCGAGATGTACATAGGGGCTATCTGTCGGGGTATCACCCTCCTGATGACGAGATAGTACATTCTCGAAACCGGATCGTGAAGATTTACCACAATCACGTCTTTTTCTGATCCCCTACTACACTGGGTATTACCAAACCAGGGGCTATATCCGTGGGCTTACGGTCCCATGACGCGGGCAATTACATAGTCGAGAGCTAGGCAGCGAGTTATCTCACGCCTTTCTCCTATCTCCTTGTGTCCTATCGACCTCCTAATGGTTCGATATGGAATACTTACATAGCGGGAATAAGTCCTGTCCAACATGTACAGGTTCTGTGGTTGCACGAAATTGATAAGTCGAGGACTAACGAACCGGTCTTTATATGGCAGAGGTGGCGTACTCGTCCACGGCAGGTGGACTAAACCGAAGCCTACACACCTATTATCATCACCTCTTGTGAGCCCCATCTCACAACCAAAATTACCCATCTTCACCTAGCACCAGTAGCACTAGTCCCATCCCGTTTTATTTACACACATCATCAAAACACAGTTTAGCACTTTTTGTAAATAAATGGTGTACGGTGTAGCAGTGCGAGACACCGCAATTGGGGTCCTAAGCATTCTACTAAATAATGCAACTCTCTGTTCTTTACAAATATTTAAAGACGGGAGACCTATGGTTAACAAGGGTGCGTCGCCAACGGCTAACAAGGTGGTAAAGTATATTAACTATAGCAAGTAACTGACATTAATATACATACTTAGAGTCAAGTAGGTATATTACTACACAACGGTTTATAAAATAAGCAAGCATTAGGCTCTAAAGGTGCAGCAGTAAAACATGGGTTCAATGTGATTTAATGGGGAGTTAGGACTTGCCTTCAGTGGCATGCTCAACCTCTTCCTTGTACTTGGGCTCCTCGGGCTCTCCTTCTTCTTCTGGCTCTTCTTCGGCTACAAACAACAAACAATCTATAAGCCTACTAAAAGAAAAGCTACAAAATCTATAAATAACACAGAAACCGAACAAAACATGGAGTTTGGATGGTTTGGAATGCTAGTGCTCGTGACAAGGATTCCAACGGTATATTGGTAGTGATGATCGGTGCTAGGATGTGACAGCAAAGTAACCGACAAGGCGGCTGTGACAGTGCAGCAGAAAGTCGCGTGGATACATGGTTCGGCATGTGTCTACGGCCTCTGGACACTTGCGTGTCTAGAATCGGGAAAAATCCTGTGGACACGGGGTTCGGCCTGTGTTCACTGCTCCTGGACACATGAGTGTCCAGAATCGGAGATTTCTCCGTGGACATAGAGCTCTGTGACATGTTCGTGGACACGTGAACATGTGAGCTGTGATCGTGTCCGTAGACACATAGACACGTGAACTGTGACCGTGTCTGTGGACGCGTGGACACGTGGGCTGTGACCGCGTCCGAGAACACGTGAACTGTGACGGGTCCGTGGGCACGTGGGCTGTGAACGTGTCCGTGGACACGTGGGCACGTTGGCTGTGACCGTGTCCGTGGACACGTGGACTGTGACCGTGTCTGTGGACACATGGGCTGTGAACTGTGACAGGTTCGGGGATTCGTGGACACGTGGATCGTGACCGTGTCCGTGTCCGTGGACACGTGGACACGTGACTGTGATGTGTCCGTGAACACGTGGACATGTGGACTGTGACCGTGTCCGTGGACACATGACTGTGAGGTGTTCGTGGACACGTGGACTGTAACCGCGTCCGTGGACACGTGGGCTGTGGAAGTCATGGCGTGTCCGTGGATACGTGCACACGGGTTTGTAGCCGGGTCCATGTCCGCGACTGCGGACACGGTATCGTGGCGTGTCCAAGGCGGACACGTGCGTGAGCGTGTGGTGACTTGCCGTGTCACGCGGCCCTCCGGTCGGGGACCAGGGCCGCGCTCACTGTCCAGCGCACGCATGCTGGCCTGGACGCGCACTGGGCGTTCCAGACGCGCTGGCGTGTACCGGACGCGCTTTGTGCGTGCTTCGGTGTTCTGGACACGTTTCGGGCGCGCACTGGCTCGTCTCGGCGAGTTCCAGGCGTGCGGCGTGCCCAGCCCCGTGCGTGTGTGAGGTATGGCCAGGGGCTGCGCGTGCGTGTGTGCAGGTGGAAAGTGGCGCGACGCGCGCTGTGGTCGACGGCGAGCTAGAATAGTAGCGGCGGCGGCGCCATAAGCGTGTGAGCGGCGGAGTTTCGTGGAGAGAAGTCGTGGCTGCCGAGGCGACCTCTTCCTTGTGCATGAGAGCACCCTAAGGGTGCGGTGAGCGTGCTCGAGGCCTCGCCCGGGCCAATGGTGGTTCCCCGAGGGTTGGTACCGTGGCCCGGCGACGGCCGAAGGGGGGCGCACGTCGAGCGGCCAAGGAGGGCGCTCGGCTGCTACCTCCTAAGCTCGATGAGCTTCCTAGCAAGCTGGGGGTGCTCCAGGAGGGACGGAAAGGGCCAATGGCCGTGAGCTCAAGGGAAATTTGGCGGTGGCGCTCGGTGGTCGGCGGCGGGGAAGACAAGGTGAAAAACCGAAATTGGGCGCATAACTAGTGAGAGGGAGGGATCTGAGGTGAACAGGGGCACGAAGAGTGTGCGGCTGTAGTGAGGATTGGCTTTTATAGCCGACAATTCGGGCGGAGAACCCCGACCGGTGCGGCGCGGCGACGTTAAGACGGGCTCGTGCTCTGGCTGTGTGTCGGCCAGCTGGCGCAAAGGGAGAGCAGTTGGCCGGCTTCGTGGCGTGCTTGGGTGGTGCCGAGTGGCCAGAGGCGCTCCAGGCGCGGCCTGCGGCGCCACGGCGTCCCAATTCCGGCCGGCGACGTGACAACCCGGAGCTCAGCCTTAAGTGCGCGATGTGACGGCGAGCGGCGGTGAATTAGTGTTGACAGCCGCTGGTTGGCGCGGCAGGCTTGTGAGGAGTTACTGCGGCCGGTGGGACGGGGGCGGTCGCAGTGGTGAGGTAGTTCGACGGCATTCCGACGGAAGGCTCCGGGCGCGTGTCCACCTGGCCGAACCGGCCGTGAAACCCTGGGGCACGGTGGTTTTCTGTCGAGGCTCGACGGCGGCATGACGGCGATGACGTCGGACAGCGTCTGGGAGAGCTGCGTGGTCGGACCGGCGCCGTACAGGTGGCGTCGGCGTCCTGCTCGGTGGGGCGCTGGAGGAGGAAGAGAAACAGGGGAGAGGCGCGCGTGGGCTGGGTCGGGAGAAGCAGAGGCAGGCCGGCCCAGTGGAGTTTTGAGCCCACGCGGGAAAATTCAATTTTTTTTTCCTATTTAGCTAAGGATTAGGAATTTCCAAACTCCATTAAACAAGCAATTAAACTCCAAAAACGGAAAATAAGAAAGCCGGGAAATCAAACACTTGACAAGTTCAAAATTTTTAAGTTTTGAAAATTTTCCTTTTCACTATGTTGTGCTAGCTTAGTTCCATCTTGGAAAATTTTTTAAAAAGGCCTAAAAACTAGATTCCTAGAACAAAATTTTGAAAACTCATTTTTCTTAGTTTATGAATTTTGGGATGTGACATTATATCCGCATAGAAATATACCATGTCTATAAGCACAAGAAAACATTTCCAGGAATCAGGAATAGAAAAACATGATCATATAGATTGGAAGTGATGTTCTCATCTTTACAAGAGCATCTGGCCAATATGTGGTTGGTCATTTCAGCTGTGTACAATGATGATCTACGATGGGAAAATTCACCACCATAGCATGTTAGAGAAAGGTGGTGAATCTGGAGATGCTTTGAGTGAAGTTTCATGCTGGTTGGGTGCATGTGTACCCCCGAACATTCCTTTGAAGGTTTTATGGAATCAAGTGGCTAAACCTTTTTCAATAGCTCGTCCTAGCTGCCTAGTTAGAGTGAGCATATAACCTGATGCCTCCCATGCTCATGCGTTGTCAACTCCCTAGCACAATAAATGCGCTTCTGAACTACGAAAAGAGAAATCAAGCACGGATGATTCAGTTCTCTGCTAAACGGGAATCGAGGAAGGCAAACTGAGTTAGAGAAAGGGGGATCACACAAGTACTACAGCCATGTACTGCTCTCCCTGCTACCCTTGTGTTTCACTTATATAGCTGCACGCTTCACTCCTATTATCAGATCTTTATGTAAAAGTGTAATTGAATGTATTGTCATGATGCTTGCTAGTAGTAGAATGGTGAATGAGTCACCAATAAGTATCAGAGGTGGATTCCTGCTAGTCTGAATTGTTCTTGATGAAAGGTCGTGTTTTGTTGGCATCTTTTTGGCCTGCAAGAGGTGCGAAGGAGTGCTAGTTCTGAATGTCGTATTGAGGCATTCGTTGTAAATTTCTTCAGTCAGTATTTACATTAGAATTATTTGAATCTAGGTGCATATGGACGCATTTTCCCCATGCTGTGAACAAAGCGTACCTCTGTGAATGTTCCTTTGTCACCTATAAGAACAAGGAATCTGTGTCGAGTGACCAACAATACCGTGCTCGTAAGCAACTCGCCAGGATCATCCATGCTTTCGTGGGTCCGATGCCTCTCATGCTCATGACTTCCTAGCATAGTGCGGTTGTGGATAATTTTTTGATGCGAAACCAGGTGTGGATGATTCAGTTCTGTACCAAGCAAGAAAACCAAACTGAGTTCAATTATCTTCTACAAGTCAGGTAAGGATTCAATTATCTTCAGTCCCGATCATGCATTTGTGTTCCATGCTAGGCTCGTAATGGCTCATATGAGGACGAGGTGATCGGTGTTTATGCCCTTCACGGACGAATAACAGTACTATTAGGAGGCAGATCAAAGTATGGAAAACGACATTTGAAGACATTGCCTATTCAATGTGCTGTCGTGATGCTTGTTACTCCTAGTCGTAACAAGGTGGATTAGTCACTGATCAATGTTAGAAGCTGTTTGGTTAGGCCTTATTACGATGTAAATAGTTCATAGTGTTACCTTAAGCGTTGGAAGAGTCCCTTTTTTTTTTTTAAAAAAAAACACACATTAGAGGAAGAGCGAAAGAGGCGGTTGACCTTTAGCGCTTATCAAACGCATTTTATTGCGCGCACCGACGTTCGTGCAGAAAAAATCGCTTCACTCGCTATATGTGTACTGGATGTTTGGAGAACTAACTGTTGATGGGGCCTTTGCGAAAGCCCTGTCAAAGGATTAAAAATAAAGTGTTTCTCATCGAAAGCACGTAAAACCTCTTCTGGAGAATGATCTTGCGGCAACTCGTTGCAACCACGGTTCTAGATCGCTGGATGCAGACCACGGCTAGTAACTACTCGCCCCACCATCCCAAAATATAAGAATCCTAATATCTAAAGATAAAATAACAAGAGAGATGGAACACTATTACCTCTAGGTATTCCTATAATCTCTTAGAGCCTGTTTGGATGTCAGGAATTAAAATTGTTTCCTTGAATCATATTCCAAGAATTGAATTGTTTAGAATTGAATCAGTAAGAATGCAATTCATTTCTAATCTTTTTGTTTGGCTCTACACAGAATTTCTAAGAATTGAATTGCAGCAGCCACCGGTTGGACCGCCTCGCCTTCTCATCGGCACCGGAGCTCCATGAGCTTCTTATCCGCTCGCTGGCCGAGCTCGATGCAACGCTTCGATGATTCTTCATCTCTCACTATGCCTTCTCAGTGTTCAACCTCTTCGTTTGTCTCCTGCTGCTCTGTTCCCGTCACCCAGCTTCTTGCTACTCTGTTTCCGTCACCCTCATGCAGCCATGGCATTCGAGGCAGCCACCGCCTGTTCGCGATCACCCGGCCCCGACGATCAAGCCAGCGACGACGCACGCTCGCGGTCCCGCGGCCCCGGTAGTCGAGCTAGGCGGCGACGCTCGCTTGCGGTCTCTCTGCGATGGCTGTCAAGCCAGTCGTCAGCTGCTCACGATCTCGCGGCCCAGACTGTTGAGGCAGCGGCAGTGCCGGTTCGTGGTCATGCAGCCCTGGCGGTCGAGCCGGCGACGACGTGCGCTCGCGGTCTCACGGCCATGGTGGTCGAGCCAGTCGTCGTCCGCTCGTGGTCACGTGCCAGTGGTCGAGCCAGCGGCGGCGCCTGCTCGCGCTGGCTGCGGCGCTCGACCAACCAACGCGAGTTGAGGATGACGGGGAGTTCCGCTGTGGCGCCGTCCGAGGATCCTTCCGGCCGCTGTTGTGGCGGCGCATTGGGGAACAGACGGAGTGAGATCGATGGGGGAGAAGACAAAATTCTGATCATTTCTTCGGTGTTGGGTCAGAAATGAAACATGCCTCCGTTTCAAGGCTTTGGAAATTAACGAAATCAACAATTCATTTCCATGCTTTAGCCAAACAGATCTACTCTTGGAATGTGTTTCAATTCAGTCCAATTCTGAAGATCCAAACAGCCCCTTAATGATATTGATTGATTCAATCCCTTGGAGCGAGCTATGAGTCAGAAAATTGCCCATTGTTTGCCTAGAAGGCTGTTGTCATTTGCTGAATACTAGCCGGACTAGATTCATGTGCCGTGGTAGTCCGCATTACACCGCTGGATACGGAGAGAACACTTGAGATGTGGAAATCTACTGTTCAAAAATATTGTAGCTATAACAAGACACTACATCAGTGTCCTGCAGTAGTTGATATGTGCATGAATGAAGGTTCAGTCCTTAAGTTGCAATGTTTCCTTGACTGAGCTCTGAATCTTGGTCCAGACCGATGATGCTTCTATGGAAAAAAGCGTGCGCTTCTTCGATCGCTAGCTGCCGTGATCAATGTCGACGAAGGATAGATCCTGATGCCTGTTATGCTTAACTTCCTAGCGCTGCGGTGGCGGATGATTTGAAGGGAAATGAGGCATGGATGATTCGATTCACGACTCACTACAGTACGAGAGAACCAAAGGATAGAGTGAACAAGGAGCATGGTACACATTCCCTTCTGAATTTCGCTCTGTTCTAAATCATGCCCCATGTCCCCATTCTCGTTTGTGCTTCCTGCTACTCTCAGTTATATAAAGACCCGATCGATGCATGTGGTTTTTTTTTTTTTGCGAGGATTGTGGAGGAGTAATTGGATCGAGATTGGCATTTACAAGAAGATGGCAAAAGTTCAATGAGTTATCCTGATGCCTGTCAGCACGACTGATAGACGAGTCACAAGTCAGCACTATAGCACATGAAGAGGCTGTTGCACTTCAGTTCCTCCGAACATTATTATGAATCCGTTTAAAAAATATTATTACAGTACATCAACTTTTTGCGCAGTGCAAGTGTGCCGAAAACAAAACCTCCTCATCTCATATCTGCATGATACAAGCCATGTTGTACGCATCCATATACAGCAGCCAGTCTCAGAATAAAACTAAAAAAAAAAAAGAGCGAAACAAAATGTTCCCCCAAAAGTCTCAACAAACAAAATGCAAACGGGAAGGTTTTCTTGGTAACTGTTGCTCGAAAAGCTCATGTACCACCGTTATCTTTTCATTCATCATGTACGCAGTCACAAGAAAGTTCTTTGCTTTTGGTAGCCGAAAATCTATATCATGGCCAAGTTATTTTTTTTAACAGGATAATTTCTTTGAACAGTGATATCGTAGCCATATTTCTTGTACTAAAGGCGAATCAATATACTACATCGGTTTGGTTTGAAAGAAATTCAGTACTAGTACGACTTATCCAGATTCATGAGATAGGGAAGGTGCCGGCTACCTGACTTCCGGTGGCAGATCGATCTGGGTGCGGAGCGCCGGTGCCGGCTCCACCACCAGTCGTGAGCTGTGCTGCACAAACTTTGGACTGAACTCTTCCGCCTTCAATTCGTCCCATGTTGCCTGTCGGCGACTTGCTCCGCTCCCTCCGAGTCTCCGATCCTCCGCGGCGGTCTCACCCACAGAACCGTTGCCAGTTTGCCAAATCTGAACGGAATAGGTTCGTTCTCTGGACAGTCGGGGCGAGGTCACGATCCGTCTGAACGGAGGAGCATCGTCTTCGAATGCGACGGGCAGGCCAATAGATGGAGGGGATCAGGCTGCCTGCAGAAAAGGTTTGCTGTAGTGCAATTGGGCTGCCCGGAGTGTGACGGTGCGAGCTCGCCGAGCTGTGAGCGCACTGTAGCCGTGCGCCGTTGGCTGAAGCTGAAATGAGCTCGTCGGCATCATCATCTGCGAGTGCCATGAATGTGCACATGGCGTCGCACCATTTTGTGCCAGACTTGCGACGTTGGATGTCAACCTACGTGCCTCGCCGTCACAGGTGTTGCGAGAGAGAAGCGGCCCTCCAACGAGATTTTTGCGACGGTGATCAGACCAGCCGGCATAATACAGCACGGCTGGTGAGTGGTGAGAAACCTAGAACCACTGGATCACTGACACTTTCGGCTCCTGCTCTCTCAGCTCATCTCGAGCTGCCTTCCCGTCCCTTCCCGCGTGCAAGCTCCCCAACCTCCCGCGGCTCTTTTAATGCCCGTCGCAAACCACCTCTACTTAACGACGTAATCTCGCACGGCCTCACCGTCACCAGTCACCACAGGACATCGCGCAAAACGCCCGCACACCTATCTCGACGAAGCGCGGTACGCCAGCCAATCGGGAAACCGAAAGAACATCAGCCATGGCGGCCAGTCCCCGCCACGCCGCGTTCCGCCACCTCCTGCTGCTCTGTCTCCTGTCCGGCACCGCCCTCGCCGCCGCCGCGCGCGGTGTCGTGGACGCCGAGCTCATGTCCTCCCTCGCCGGCGGCTACAACACGAAGCCCGTCGTCAAGCAGCCACCCGTGTACCCGGCGCCGGGCACCAACAAGCCGCCCGTGTACCCGACTCCGGGCACGAACAAACCCGGCGGCAAGGCGCCGCCCGTGCACCCGGCCCCGGGCACCACCAAACCCGTCCCAGGAGCGGGCGGCGTCGGTGGCGCCATCCCGACGATCCCGGGGTTCACCATCCCCGGGATGGGCGGCGGGATCGGGAACGGCATCCCGGGGCTGGGCGGCGGCGGGTGGGGCGGGGGCTACGGCCGGCCGGCCGGCGGATACTCCCGCGGAGGCGTGGTGGTGCCCTCGGTGGTGTGCGCCGAGAGGGGCCCCTGCTACAAGAAGCGGGTGACCTGCCCGAAGAAGTGTTTCTCCTCCTACAGCGGCGCCGGTAAGGGGTATGGCGGCGGTGGTGGCGGGGGCAGTTGCACCTTCGACTGCAAGGTCAAGTGCACGGCGTACTGCTAAGTGACCAGTGACCAAGTCCCTTGCTTTGCATAGCGGGCAGTGAGATCGCGCGCGTCGGTGAGTGCGATTAGTCGTTGTTAATTGCTATTAGTATCACTGCTACTGGGACTGTGATACAGCGTGTAGGAGTAACATTATGGAAGCTGTTTATGTTTTAAGATGCTTACGACTACTTTGCTGGGGTTTAATTCCAGCCGCTCGTTTTCTTGCTATAATAGGTAACCTGTGTGAAATATCCGGTATGAATAAACTGATAAACCGCTGTATATGCTTTGTTGAATTGTGTTTGGTTCTTACGAGCAGAGCAGGCGAGTGATCTCGTTCGTAGGGTAGTGTGCCTCAGTGCATGAACAATTGAACTCAAACTGTTCTTGCGGAATTTGGCAGCCACCTTACTTAAACCCCTAGCGGAAAATGGTTCCAACATGACACGAATTTAAACCAACAAATTTTGCACTCATCCGAACGCAAAGAACGTGGCACGAATTTAACCGAACATGAGAGCATAAAAACCATATCATGAAACTATTTATTTCGTTCAATGAATTCGTGAGGTGATCGAGCAACGAAATTTCCCTCGAATCTTTTACATAAGCGACCCTGTTTCCCACGGTTCTAGTATTTCCATCATAAAGCGCCGTTCCGGTGGTGCCCGTCCAATCCGGCCGGCGCGTACGCCGGGCTGAGCAGCGGCGCGGAGAACCACGGGGAGCAGTCGAATTGCATTGCCGCCTCCATGCGCCCTTGGTTCATCTGCGAAGCCGCGGTCTGCCACGCTCCGACGGGCAGCGTGAGCGCGGGCGCCGGCGCCACGGCCGCCGTCCCCGCGCCCGTGAGCCTCTGCACCAGTTCCCAGAAGTCCCTGGGCTCGACACAGTACACCTTGAGCGGCGGCCCGGACGGAGCGCCGCGCAAGGGCGACCTTGCCGCCGGCGGTCTGTGCGCCGCCTCGTGGGCGTTGGGGCGCCTCCTCTCGACGTGGTCCATTACCGAGAGCAAGAGTTAGGAGGGGTCTGGGCTTCTTGCTCCCGCCTTGTAGTAGTGTGAACTGCGGGAAGAAAGCTTGCGTCCGTGTCCGTGCCCCGCGCCGACGGCCGTATAAATAGAGCGGCGGGCGGTTTTGTGCCGATCGGAGCAAACTAGCTAGTCAGCGCAGAGCGAGACCGGCTGCCGGCTGGCACGGCTGCCTGGGTGCAATGGAACACGTGGAAGTGGTGGTCAAGGCTCAGGGTCAATTTGTTATGGATTTTTAAGTGCTTCTGTTTCGGATTTTATAATTAATTCATCAAATGATTTTAAGCCTTAAACACTTCTCTATTTTGTATTAAGAGCTAAAAGAATTAAAAATGTTGCTTTTCATATATTTTTTACTCATTTATACATTGGAATCACAATAGAAGCCGTTTTGCCAAACGTATTGAAAAATGCTTATTATAAAGAACCTAATTTTGTAGAAAAGCTATTTTTTTTAGAGAAATTGTTTTTCTCTTTATACCAAACAAAGCCTCAAGGGGGTGTTGAAGTGCCGTATGGCCAGTGGCCACGCCGGACCGGGATAGCCGGCCTAACCGGCGCCCAGTAGCGGATGCAGACAGAATACTCAATGGTGTCACTTGCATCATATTTAGTGTCATCAAACTAATAAATATCAATAAAGCTGCACTTCTAATGGAAATTATCAAGGTTCATTGGTGTCATGTGACACCACTAAAATAGGCTGGCTATCTTTCGAAGGTTCTTCGGATCAACACGCGCTGAGGTGAGGGCGAGGGTTTTTCGGCAGGAGATGTCAAAATAGCAGGCGAGGTGCCGAGACTGCAGCTTACGGTGCTGCGCTGACGTACATAGCAAGGCATGCGCCGACGGGGATGCTGATCTTTTTCTTCTCCGGTGTGGTTGAAGACGACAGACAACGGCGGCTGGTGCTACTCTCATTGTGCTAGTAGATCTCGCTCCTCTCCGTCTCCTGAGCCCCTCAGTTCTTACCAATTCACAAATCACAGTCGCTCCCCTCCCTCGAGGTTTTTTTTTTTTCAAACGTGGGCGTGACACTTTTCGTATTAAAAACGGAGAAGAAAGAACGAACAATCCGGCTGGCATACACGAATTCAACGTGCGCCCTTGCTCTAAGATTTTTTTTCAAACACTCGTCTCCTATTGCTACTCCATTTATGTTCACAGAAAACCAGAACCAAAACACAACAGGGTAGCAAAATCTTCCGATTGGCAAATAATAAGATCATGCCACACAAGTGATCGGCAAATAATAAGATCATTAACTGGACGAACATTACTAGTACGCGCATGTGGAAAGCAGGAGGGGCTTATTTCAGAACATCACTCTTTTTGATCACACATCGAGAGAACATTGACAGGACGCCACTGTAGCCTAGTCATGTGAATGTGGCCAGCCTGCGAACGCTTTAAAGAAATAGATTCCACCATAATAGCTAGAGGGTCAAGAGAAGATTCATTTTTAAAAAATTGTCATGGCTCCCTATATTATGCGCTCTCCACCAAGAATCACCTTGTTCAACAAACTGCGCGGCTCATTGCATCTTCTTACAATGGTGCTGATTGACAATATAATGGAAATGGGATGCATATAGGAATTCCACAAATCATCAAATCGAAAACTGGGAATATAACTAGTTTCTAGCAGCTTCCTGTCCGCAAATCATGGAGAATCAGAGCTGCTTCAAACTTCCAAGATTCAAAGGGATATTGTCCAGGGCTATGCAGGCTTAGCAAATGTTGAGCGTCAAAGCAATTTATGCGTGTTTAGTGTCAAGATGCACACAAATTAGTGGCCTGCGAGTTATTTAGGGTTTACGTTCAATCATGTGTTGACTTGCATCTGCTCTGCTGGTCACAAGAAATGGCAAGCCAAGGACCAAATTAAACGTGTACTCCTAGGAGATTTTGGGTGTGGATCAGTAATTGTATCAGCTTCATATGCTTCATTTCACAAGAAACTCACTAAAAGCTTGATTAGCATCATGTCATGTGTCAATGATATATTTTCATAGATGTGGTAAAAATATGGGCGCGGAATTCTGATCGCTAGCAAGGTTTTCATTTTACAATTGAAAAGACATATGAAACAATATAATGATTCTTTAATGTCCATACAGTAATTTTGAAACATATTGTATATATAGTTTTATGAGAGGTTTGATAAGGTAGACCAACTTCTATTCTCTTACCTCCTAAGAGGTGAGCCACCAATCAAATTTTAGTCGTCAAATTTTGGAAGGGAAAATAAAGAGAAAATATGAAATATTTAGTTTCTAAAACTGTCACGTGCATCGGTTTTCGTGAAAATATGAAATATTATAATAGTAATAATTATGGGAGATATTTTACCTCCTAAAAGTTAAAATGATAATTTAATCATCAAGATCCATACAAATGAACCATCCATATTCAATTGGTTGACCTTAGAATTTTCTTTTTATGAAATTATGCAGACAACAAGAGGCCTGGCCAGTAGTTGCCAAAAAAAATTCATGGAAAAATTTTTTATGCCCTATTTGGATTGCAGAAAACTTCTTAAATCCTTTGTTTTTCATATGAAATTAAAATTTCTGTAAAAAATCATACATCCAGGTTTTGCTTCATCTGTTTAAACTAAACCAAAAGACAAACTACAGTACATCACTATACAACTGAAGCCGTATCTGCACTTTGGATGTTTCTTGTGTGGGGTGTGGCAACGCTTGCCGGCGGAGGTCATCAAGTAGGTTGAAGCGGATTTTTCACATCCATCGTTGTCCAAGGGGTCGGGCAGTCATTGGATCATACTGTAAGCTTCATGACCTTTGAAGTATTAAAAACCCTAAAGGTATGATGTGTTGACACCCAAAATTAACATCCAGGCAAAACCAGAAGTTTCGGTTTGCCAAACCAAACGTTTCGATTTCAGCAGCCTCACTATGGCAAAAATGGCTAAGTCCTCACCGGAGTGTCCGGCATGTAACCGGAGGTTCTGGCAAGCCTTCTCTGGAACCGAAGCTTCGGCCACCGGAGGGTACGGCCATTTGATGGAGGGTACAACATCGAAAGTTCCAGTATGCCACGCCAGAAGCTCTAGTTTTGACAGGGTCACCAGGAGCAAAATTGTCTACATCAATGCTAACACCGATTATTTCACAAGTTTGGTGTTTATACATGTTTTCAGGTTACAAATGAGCATTTTCATCAATTTTCATAGAAGAAACAAAGAAGTGACTATTAGTGGAAGAAGATGAAGCCAAATTCCTGATTTGAAGGTTCCAAGATGCAGCCCTCGTCGATACGATCGAAACACATATATGGATGACCTAATTTGGAGCTCGGATGAGGAAGCTACGGAGTTTTCAAAATGCACACAGGCTGCAAAACCGAAAGTTTCGGTTTCGTATACCGGAAGTTCCAGTTTTGCTGATTTGCACATCCGAGGAAACCAGAAGTTCCAGTTTTGGATTCTGGAAGTTTCGGTTTTGCCTGTTTCGAGGAATATGTTTCAAATTTGATTTCTTGCCTATTTGATGGAGTTTTCGTCTCTCCACGGGATAAGTCCACCCCTCTCTATATAAAGAGAGGGTCACGGTCAATTGAGGGACAACAATCACATCTCCAATCGTACCTTTACATATTTACCTCTCAAACCTTAACTCTCTTCCAACCTCCATATGCTATTCATCCACGGGTCTCCACGACTAGAGATGGCGTCCTAGGACCTGCTGGCCGATCTAGCACACGTCCGACGACGCTCTTGCCCACTCGGGGTCTCTCCCGGGCGTTAGATTCGACAACCTTTGCTAGTTTACTCATAAATTAACCGTTCTTCGTCACGAAAGTGCGTTGTTTATCCCTTTGCTGGTTTGCACGTAAACATAGCCGCCTTTCACAGCGAAATCGTGATACATACCCCTTTTCCAAACCGACCAGAGAAAACCAGAAGTTTCGGTTTACCAAACCGAAAGTTTCGGGTTTGGCAGCTTCAGTGATCTAATCCGTTGCGACCCGCACGACCTAGTGCTCTCGGTGCGTTGACCCGTACAGATATTTAGGCGTCAACACACTTTTTGACGACTCCGCTGAGGACGATTATTCGATTTTGATCGTAACAACCGAATCTTTCTAACCTAGACTTTTCTCTAATTGATCCATCTTTGTGGTTCGCCATCACCATCACATCTGGCCTCTTTGGGCCGTTGCATCTATTTGCGATTGTTCTTATTCTTGTGGAGCAGGTTTTATTTGTAAAGACCCAAAAAAAAAAGAAGAAATCAAGACCGCCTTGTTGTTGCGGTTCGATCAAGACAAGAATTGAACACATGGCGGGCTATCCATATCGCCATGATGATCACAAGGTACAATATGCAATGGCAACCCTTAATGATCATTTTGCAAGCACTGCAAATTCTAATATTGATGTTGCTAGATATCGTAACGAGTATATTGCATCGCCTAGTCATTGTACATACAGTGGTCTTAACTATTCGAATCATCATTCCGAATACATGCAAAGACCTATTGTCCATGACGCAACCATTGTTCATGATGCATTTACTCCAAGTTTAAATTCTACTAGCAACATCCAATACGCTATTCTCATGCCTCGGTAATAGGGCAAGCTCATATACCGATGAGTAGTTATCAAGATCAAGCCAACATGACGGGTTCGGCTAAGTTTTATGAAACACCACATGCTAATTTTGTTAATGCTCAATATAGTGTTTCTTCTTTCAATGCACCGGCAACAATTGCACCATCTATGATAGCTTCATATGACGTGCGGATGCATGACACATATGGCCATACTAGTTCATATTATTCATCAAATTATTCTCAAGTGCCATATGATGCTTCGCATATTACTAGAGTGAAGGTTATGCCTACAAATTTAGCACTATACTCAAATCTTGATGATCGTAATTCGGCTCCTTACATTGCTGAAAATTGTAGCCAAATTAATGACAGTTTAGCAAATATTCACATACCTCCACATGCTACACTTGCATATACTTCGTCCACTAATTCGGCTTTAAATGCAAACAATAATCATGGCCGAACGGGTGAAAATTTAACAATTGCTCCTATGTTCCCTCAAGATGCATTTTCAAGTATAGAGAAGAAAATGGATGCGGTTGTTGCAAAACATCTCGCAAGAATCAAAAGCCATTTAGATAAAAAGCCGATTATTACTGAATTATCGGCTACAAGTGAGATCGAGAAAATAAACATAGCTATACAATAAAATATTGGATGTAAAAAGATAGCCATGTTTAATTTTCCTAAGGAGGTCATATGTTTGTCAAGTGACTATTCCATTATTCATCAACCTCACCCCGTAACCGAACAAGGTTCGGTCAATAAGGAGCATCAACAGGAGCGTGGAGATAGAGATGAAAAGAAGACAAAGGCGTTGCCATACCACAGTTTGATGATTTCCAGCGATTCTGCAAAAACCAAAACTTCCAGTCTCATAAATCAGAACTTCCGGTTTTCACAGATTCATATCAAAGCTCCACGCCTCTCCAATATATTTGATAAGGTATGTTTTACGAGTACTTTACCTAATTCTCAATCAGATCATGAGTTTTCAATTGATGCATCCGTTGGCACTGCCGTGGTAAATAATTCTAAGAGATCGATTGAGGAGGGTAAATTACTTGTTCCCAAGGGAGAGTTTTCACATAGTATCGGCCAATGCATTGTCAAAATTAAAAAGGCCGATAACAATAATGTTTTGGCAGTCAAACTTTCAACCTCATCATTGCCAAAGTTTTTATCTAAATGGTTTACTTGTGGCCATTAGGGTTTTAAAAGAACAAAATCAAAATTAACCGATGTTGCAAAAACCAATTATAGTGTAGCATCTGGTAAAAGAGACACAAGTAAAGGCGTAGCCGAATGGATAGATGAGAAATCTGAACCATTCGTTTGCTTATTCTTAAAGCCGTCTCCTCAAAAGAATCGGCTAAAGAAAACAAAGTACACTTTTGATTTGACTTTGTGTGATGATCTATTTCATAACTTGCTTGAAAACAATTTTATTAGACTCATAGATCACGAAGTCATATCATCAATGTAAGAGGTAGGGAAGCGAGCATATTGCAAGTGGCATAATTCTTTTGATCATAGCACTAAGAATTGCAATATGTTCCGTCAAAAAGTCCAATCGGCCATTGACGGAGGACTATTGATTTTTGGAGAAACACATAAATATGACCAGTTGGCTCCAATTGGTCTTGATAGCAAAAGGTTATCAAATTGGCCACAAGCCGATTTAGCTAAAAGCGACGAGTTGATTCTTGGTAAAAATAATTTAAAGCCCTCCAATAAAAAGAATGCAGTTGCCGATGAGATTCATGATGATATTGTTAAAGATGGTGATGCATCGTGCACTGTGGGGCAACAAAAGGTTTTTAAGCTTGCTCATGACCGATTACCTTCAAATTGGCCAAATTCAGCAAAGCTGAAAAAGCCAGAACTTCTGGTTTGCCAAACCAAAACTTTCGGTTTTCACAGAGTCAATAAAATGAGCAAAAATCCAAGAGTCAATGTGAAAAGGATTGAAGGAGGTAAACTCCATGGCCAACATCAAGGTAGAAAGATAAAGCTTACTTTCGAGGAGCTTTTGGCTAAATGTGTAAAAGAAAGAGATGCAAGAAATACTTCTAAGCAAAATTACCCTAAGCCATCAAGAGTGCCTCCACAATGCAAACATGAGGGTATGAATCGGCAAAAGAAGAAAGTTTATTCAGAGGCTCCATATCTTCTTTTTACACCGATTATACCAATGCCATATGGATCACCCACTATAGGTTTTTCATCTTTATTCATCGTGGGAGTGGCATGGTTCATGGATGCAACCTTATTTCTATCCTAGGCAAAATATGAATACAAGAAAACAAACCATTGGAAGACAACCATACCCAAGAGACCGTTTCGATAAGAAGGATCGGTCAATGGCTCAAGAGAAGGTAAAAGTGATTCGGCAAGTTTATCGTGTCAAAAAAGATGGTCGTAAAGAAAAAAGTTCAGATCTGAATCTAGGTGAAGAAAAGCCGATTCATACTTTGAAAACTTCGGCTTTTAGTGGCAAAGAGATGAAACAACCAAGTGTTGGCATTCTTGATGCTAAACCTGAGACAAACAAGATTGAGGTGTCCAAGAGCATATTAGAATTGCCAATTTCCAAGACAAAAACATAACCGAGAGGTCCACTCGGCTTCTCGAATTGGCAAATAAAGAAATTACAAAAACTTATTGCGGAAGAGTTGAAAAAGAAGGGCATGGTATGGGTTCACAAACAAAATTTGCAAGAATGTGACAATAATGATGGTCATATGATGGGTGCAAAGAGGATAGTGGAAAAGAAAAGAACTAAGAAACAATAAAGGTATGTGCCCGATCATCAAGATTATTGGTCATTTCTTCATCTTGATTCATTTTCCATGTCACCAATGCGTATGACTTGGAGCCATCTTCATATGTTTGTTGTCATCCTTCTTGGCTTTAGTTTAATCTTTGAGAGTACAAATATAGTTCATGCTATGAAGGGTTATATCGAAGTAGCTATACAATTATTGAGATTAATTATGAAGATCGAAATAACTACATATATGGCATTTGTATTACTTCTTGGGGTTTATTTCGGTCATATGAGTTATATGAAGGATATCTCGTAGTACTCCCATCGATGCATGCCTAGATGCTAAATCTTATATCATAAATTTAATTTTATTAAGCATTTAGGTTTATGATAACTGTAGCTATGTATTTGGCATGATGAGTATCCGGTTACAATGACGATAAAGCTTAATTTTCAATTGTTAAATGACTGATACTCGAAATTACCATTGCTAAAATTCTGAAAAGACCGGAAGTTCTAACTTGGTAAACAGGAAGTTTCGGTTTTGACTGGGAAAGTGATAATTCGGCTATTTCTGTTCTAAAATTGGATAGAGCCGAATCAAAGTGCTAGAGAGTCTTTTTAGTCATTGCCCATATGATTTAGCCTAATATTTTAAAAGAAGTTTAAAATTTGGCATGTAGGCATTTTTATGAACTATTTAGTTCTATTGCCGAACTTTGAATAATTTGATAAGAGTGCTTAAATGCAGAACGGCATGGTTTTGACATGGGTAGAAGAGCATGAGACTTCTATAGCCGATGAGTTGTAACCATCCATCGTCGAGCTACTAATAACATCGACACTCGAGGGGCAAAACGTACTAAGCGAGATGAAGGATAATATTGATAATCCATGAAAGTCCATGTTCCAAATTTTAATTTCAAATATCTGGTCTTGAAGGATCGATACTTGAACTTGATAATGTTGCATCCAAAGAGTCAATGATGTTGGGTTCTTACTTTCAAAAATTTTGGTCTTGGCAAGTAGTGATTCGGCTTTTGATGTTTTGAAACTTGATGAAGCCAAACCCAAGGACTTGAGGGTAATTCATAGAGACTTTTGCATGACGAAGACACTACAAAGTGAATTATTACCGACCATCAAGTATGCAGTGAGGAACCTAATTCTATTCGGCTAAGGGTATGAATACCATTTTCTAAATTAGTATAGCCAATGGTTTGTTTGGGTAAACTGTCACTCTTGGATAATTTTGGATCTAAAGAATGTTTTTTGGTATGTAAACTTTACCCAAAAAAATAGGGGGCATATGTTGACACCCAAAATTGACATCCAGCCAAAACAAGAAGTTTTGGTTTGCCACACCAGAAGTTTCGCTTTCAACAGCCTCACTATGGCAAAAATGGCTAAGTCATCACCAGAGTGTCCGGCATGTAACCGGAGGTTCCGGCAAGCCTTCTCTGAAACCGAAGCTTCAGCCACCGGAGGGTTCAACCGTTTGCCGGAGGATCCAACATCGAAAGTTTCGGTATGCTACACCGGAAGTTCTGGTTTTGACAGGGTCACCAGGAGCAAAATTGTCTACATCAATGCTAACTACGATTATTTCACAAGTTTGGTGTTTATACATGTTTTCAGGTTACAAATGAGCATTTTCATCAATTTTCATAGAAGAAACAAAGAAGTGACTATGACTGGAAGAAGATGAATCCAAATTCCTGATTTGAAGGTTCTAAGATGCAACCCTCGTTGAGACGATCGAAACAGATATATGGATCACCTAATTTGGAGCTCGGATGAGGAAGCTACGGAGTTTTCAAAATGCACACAGGCTGTAAAACCGAAAGTTTCGGTTTCGTATACCGGAAGTTCCGATTTTGCTGATTTGCACACCCGAGGAAACCGGAAGTTCTAGTTTTGGATTCCGGAAGTTTCGGTTTTGCTTGTTTCGAGGAATATGTTTCAAATTTGATTTCTTGCCGATTTGTTGGAGTTTTCGGCTCTCCGCGGGATAAGTCCATCCCCTCTATATAAAGAGAGGGTCACGGCCGATTGAGGGACAACAATCACATCTCCAATTGTATCTTTACATTTTTACCTCTCAAACCCTAACTCTCTCTCTTCCAACCTCCATATGCTGTTCATCCACAGGTCTCCACGACCAGAGATGGCATCTTAGAGCCTGCTGGCCGATCTAGCACACGTCCGACGATGCTCATGCCCACTCGGGGTCCCTCCCGACCGTGAGATTCGACGGTCTTTGCTAGTTTGCTCGTAAATTAGCCGTTCTTCGTCACAAAAGTGCGTTGTTTATCCCTTTGCTGGTTTGCACGTAAACCTAGCCGCTTTTCACAGCGAAATCGTGACACATACCCCTTTTTCGAACCGATCAGGGAAAACCGAAAGTTCCATTGCGACCCGCACGACCTAGTACTCCCGGTGCGTTGACCCAAATGGATCTTTTAGGCGTCAACATAATGTATTGGTGATTGAGAGAGAACCTTGTTGGATGTAGGATCAACATATGGTTATCTCAAGAATTCACGAGTTGGCTTCTTGACGGATGATCGATGACTCACATAGTCATTGGACTCTTGATGGTGCGTCGCGGTTGGAGGTGGATCAAGGCTAAGGATGAGCGAGAGCCAAGTGTGGCTTAGTGTAGGCTTTGAGTCTATAGGAGAAACCGGTACTATTAACAGAGGTTGAGTCATTTCTCTTTGATCACATGAGTGCTAGGTTGTTTGGATCCTCTAAGAGTCCCCAATAGCACTAAAGTGACAAAACACAAGTTGTAGAAGCAAGTGGAGGAAGTTGGTGTAACGACCGGGTTTTCCTTCCTTTCGGTAAGACCCGATCTTACGTGCTTTCGCCAATCCCAGGAGGTTTGCAAGCACGTTTATCACAAGTGAGCAATCAAGAAACCATAACAGAGTGAGTAAACAAGGATAAGATAAATTAAATCAACAAGACTACCGAGAATCGAAGAACTAGAATAGCAGCGGAAACAACAAGCGGGAGCTAGCACCAAGATGAACCTCTTCCTCCACAGGCCACTCGAGTGCAGGAGCGAACCTCGAACCACAGCTGGGAAGCAGACGAGAACGATCTTCTAGCTGACCTCTGAAAAAGAAGGGCGTGAAAAGCCGTGAGTACGTGAATACTCAGCAAACCGCGCGCTATCTAGCAACAATATATGCATGCAAGGAATAATTTCAAGGATGGAAGCTGGCTCAAGTGCTAAATGCAAGTTTAAAACATTTTACTTTTAAAGATGCAAGAAGTTTTATTTTAAAACAGTTCAATTTTTATTATCTTGCCCTGCATGGATCTCCGTTATCCTGAACGAGGGTTCATTTTAATGCCGGTTTAATCTCTACACCCGGCCACAGCTCAAAGGCCGGAGTCCAAAACATTTCAAAACATAGGTAGAGGGAAGAAAACAAAACTACTCAGAGGAGCACAGCTCAAGGAGTGTCCTTCCAAAAGGATGTAACAATGCGCATTGACTGTAACTCTGCAGAGTTTATGCACCTGGTCGCATGAGAAGTGCCGTCGGGAACCACCATCGTGGTCCCAACAAACACACAAGACCCATCCACAAGCTTTAACTGGCGTTACCCATCCTCCAAGAAGAGGATCCTAGTCGCCTACGCTACCGGGTCCTAGAGCTGTGAGGAGCCAACCACTGATCAGATGGGGTATCTCGATCTCATTTGGGGAGTCGTAACTCTACACCAAACTGACACATCACCGCCAACCCACGGGTAAACAACCAGTCTCGACAAGCTTCAAGATCAAGCCACTGCCCATACAGGGTAACGTTGTGTGCATGGTTGTCGACTGAGCGTACAAGGCTCGAAGGACTCAGTTCTTAATTGCCAGGGCAGGCGCTCTCTCCAATCTCAACTCCAACAAACAACAAAACTCTCGGAAGGTCCAAAAGCCGAACCTCACGTGTACCCGCAACAGGTACGCACATAGGGACTTCTCAAGAGTCCTCCAGCACCTCATACTCCAACCTGCCCCCGCTAAATAATATGTATAGAGTTATTTGCAAAACACACATTTGAATCACAGTTCAAAAGCATTTAACACAAATTCCATTTTTATAGTGATAAGGTGTGAAGTATAGTAAATAAATGTAACTAAGCATGGTTAAGCATAAAAATAAAGTAACAGCACTAAAGCACTCCTAGGGCTCATAATATGTGGAACAATAAATAGACACGGCTTGAAAATGTTGCTAGCATATTTTAAAACAGTTGACATGCAAATTATGGTTTTAAACAAAACATGCAGTTTAAAAAGTAGGATCAAAGTTGGTCTAGGAGTGCTGCTTGCCTTGTGAGTCGAGATCCCATCCAGGATCTAGATCTTCGTGCAGAACAGTCTTCAAGAACTCAGCAACGTCTCTAGCTAGACAAACGGCACGAAAAATGAGTGAGAAACTGAAAAGGATGACAAAACAACTATTAGAAAGGACTCTACAAATAGAGACACGGATCGAAAAAGAACTAACTCTAGTACACAGTCTCTCGATCGTGTCCCGAGGAAAAGACATGGACTAGGCCGAACGTATGTGATTCGGGGTCCGGACACGGTAAACGGCACGTGTCCAAGGTTCCGGTCACACGTTGGCCCGAACAAGAAAGAACTGAGGCACAGACACGGTCACAGCCATGTGACCACAAGCTGGGTCACAGACGGACCGTGGACACGTGTCCAAGGGCTTGGACATGGTGCCTGCCGCATGACCCACAGAATGGTCACCGGCTGCACAACTAGAGAACGAACTGGGGCTTGGACACGATCACGGCCACGTGATCCAGAGCTAGGTCACAGCCGGACCTCGCGCGCGTGTCCAAAGGCTTGGACAAGGCACCGGTTGCATGACCCGCAGCACAGTCACAGCCGGCCCGACAGCCCACGAAACAAAGCTCATACACAGACGAACCTGCGTGATCACGACCTAAAACTAGGCCGATTGCTGCAGTACCAACCGAACATCCACAGAGCACCCGACAACAACAGAACTGGTGTCAAGACACAACCGAACTGGCATGTCTCTGCCTCAAAACTGAATCAGATTCCACATCTCAACAGATCGGTCCACAAGAGACGATCTGGAGCTCAGACACAACTGATTCAGCTTGTCTTTGCCCTGAAACTGAACTGGACACCGCACAAGCTAAGGATCGACCTAACCAACGGGAAAAGAGAACAAAGGGACATATGTGCTCACCAAAACTTGAGCCAAGGTTGAAGTAAGACTGCAAGGATGACGACCAATGGTGAAAGTGACGCCGAAACCCGACATGATCGAACGATCCCAAACTTGGGCTCGGTCACAGCCGACTCCGCGTGACCTTGGCCAGAGACGGAAGGATCTCTGCACACAACGGTAAACTTAGACTTCAACACCAACTCGCAGGCACGACTTGGAAACTTTGCTAAGTGACCAAAAAGGTGCAGAGACAAGAGAACAGAGCTCACCATGGCTTGGTTCAACGAAGAGCCAACGACGTCGATGACACGAAAAGCTCTCCAACGAGAAGGTCGGTGAGCTGACCCCAAGAATAATGACGCAGACAGTTGAACCCACTCGAAGTGGTGGCTCAAAACAAAACCGACCAATGAAGGAGAAGACGGAGAAGCCAGCACTCACAGATTGAAATGAAACAACGAGAAACTGAACAGAGAAATAAAGATGCTCACCGAGACTTGAGCAAGGACCGAACAGAAGCCCTGGGAATATAGGCCGAGGTGAAAACGGCGAGGTTCAGATCCTGGGCGCCCTGACACGAAGAACGGCGGTGATCCACTGAACTGAGTACAAACACCAACCTTGGCTTATTCCCAACACAGTAAACCAACAAGGAAAAAAATGAAGGCGGAAGCACGGTCTCACCAAAGGAATGACAGCGGTGTGACAACGACGACGGTGGCAGCTACACCTCAACGACGGCATAGACAGGAAGACAACACAAGGATGGAACGGCATCGGCGCAGCCCGACGAGGAGGATGGCGACACAGAGACGAGCAGCTCGAGGACAGGGCACGAACCAGACGAGCTTCACGTTCCACAGAACCTGCTCAACAGATCGGTCACCACCAGCTCTTCCACACACAGCGCTTGACAGGGAACAAGAGACAGATAAGGTCGCTGAAGACTCACATGGAACCGGAGGGGTGGCAGAGACGGACGGCGTAGATGACGCAAGCGGCCAAACCAACGAGGCGATCAACAGCAGAAAGGATCAAGGACATCGCTGCTCGAGATGACGACGCGCGAGGGCAGAACGATGTCGACGAAGACAGCCGGCTCAACGAGGACGAGCACGGCAGAGGAGCAGCTCGAGGTGGACGACACGGGCGATGCGAGGCACAACGAAGACGACGCGGCGACGCAGGAACGAGGACGATGACGCGCATCGAGGCCAGGCGAGGATGGAGCCGCGCGGGACGACGAGCAGCTTGGGTGCGGCTAGGGATGACGCTCGTCAAGGACGGCGCTGAAACGGCACGAGGACGAGCAGGATGACGTCGAGGTTGACGGGACAAGGTTGAGGTCGACGAGGTGCGCAGGGATGAAGACGAGCAGTGATGGGGACAACGCTGCTCGAGACGGAGACATGTAGAGACGAGGATGACGCGACTACGGCACGGGGCAGAGGAGTTCAGAGCCGGGGACGGCGACGGGGCGAGTGGGGCTGTCAATGACGAGCAGGACGATGAGGTCGAGAACGACGCGACGCGCGGTCGAGGAGGAGAATGGCGCGACGGCGCGGGTTGAAGGCGAGCCGGTCGGACAACGAGGACGAGGTGCATAGGTCGACGAAGAGGACGACGCGACGGTCGGCGATGACGACGAGCGGCGACGGCTGGACAGGGACAGCGAGCTCGACGGGGTCGATGAGGCACGACACGAAGGCGCGCGCGCACATGAACGTAGACGGGTCGGTGCGGTGCAGGGCGGCGGAGCAGGCGCGCGAGTGAGACGGAGTCGAGGTGGTGGGGCAGCGGCGCGACGCCCTGGGGTC
>BCLF01000014.1:93867-184845 GCA_001602275.1 Zoysia japonica
GGGGGGGGGGGGGGGTTGTTAATCAATCATTCTTGTCGGTTTAGGTCTCGATTCAATTTAGCACCAGGAGAAATTTTCCCTTCCTCTAGTCACCCTTTTGGTTCCTTATATTGTGCTTCCTTGGTAAACAGGATGACATTTGGCAGTACATAATTTCTTGTATGACTATTTTCAATATCTTAAATTATTTTGACATTAGTTACCTCTAGCTGTGTTGGTGATCATATAATCCTGGCAATTGCAGCTTGAATCAACACAGCGACCAGAAAGATGTCAGCCAATGTTGATGAATCAACGAGCGCTGGCAGCAGCGGAGATGCCGCTGGGGGGAGCTTTGAGTGCAACATATGCTTTGAGCTGCCTCAAGAGCCAATAGTGACTCTTTGTGGCCACCTCTTCTGCTGGCCTTGCCTTTACCGGTGGCTGCACGTCCATGCACACTCGCCAGAGTGCCCAGTGTGCAAGGCCCTTGTTGAAGAGGACAAGCTTGTTCCACTATATGGACGTGGCAAGGAACGTGTTGATCCAAGATCAAAGAACATGCCTGAAGCTGACATTCCTAACCGTCCGACTGGCCAGAGACCTGCCACAGCCCCTCAGGCAGATGCTAATAACAACAATTTCGCCAACGCCAATGCCAATCCATGGTTCATGGGCACAGGGGTGCCTTTGGCGAATTCACGGTGGGGCAATTACGCGTTCTCTGCTGCTTTCGGGGGCCTGTTCCCCATGCTTAGCTTCCAGGTCCATGGATTTCCAGATGCCGCTGCTTATGCGCAGCCTGCTGGCTTTCACTATGGTTTTGGTCATGGTCATGGGTTCCATGGTGGGCATATGGGGCACGCCCATACCATGCAGCGGGAAGCTCCAATGGGACAACAGCAGCAGGCAGACGTCTACCTCAAGGGCCTGCTCTTGATGGTTGGAGTTCTGGTGATCGCGAGCCTCCTTGCATTTTGATGTTCTAATGTTGAGTCTGTATTGCTTGGTGCTTAATGTTGCATAAGTTATCTGCATATTTGCATGAAGTGTCCATGTAGAATACAAAAAAGTAGGTTTGGATAGATATTGATGCACTATCTTATACAGTATGCTGTTGTTAGAAGGAATCTGATGCAGTAATTTTTTTCAATGATGCATTTTGGTGGTGAATTCCATGTACAATTGTTGGAAGTCATCCTCCAGCTGTCTCTGTAATCTGTACACAGTATGAGTGAAACTTGGAATAACACATTAGTAAATGTGGCTGCTTTGTATAATTCTAAATCTCATACACTCCGCTCTTGGTGCTTCGACCAAGGGGCAACTGCAAACATGATTGGTTTTGCAACTGCCCCTTCACCCAAATGCTTATTAGTAAAGTGTTAAACACAGCATATTGCTGGTTGATTCAGCCAGTGTTGAAACTGTGGGGTGCAAAGATTTTTAAAGACCTACAGGTGCTAGACGAAGGAACTGTACGACAATGCCAAGCACGATTGCGTCGCCCATTCTGAAGTTCCGGTGTATGGAGTGCCAGTTAAGAAGTGTTATGCTTTTTTGCATAAGTTGTAACATTACTCCGCTGTTACTTCAACTCTGAACATTTATATGGTGTCCCTGCAGCCGATTTGGTAGGAAGCCCCTTTGGCTGCTACCCAGGCCTGAGACCATGAATCAAAACACATAGGAGGCCCAGGGCTGTTGCAATATTTTCTTGTATCCAAGCTTTTAGTTATTTGTTCCTGATTCGATGCGACCCTTGAACAATCGATCGGTCTGACTTGTTGAATTGTAACCTATGGCAGTTTTTTCTTATTGGGGTGCGAAGGAGCACAATGCGGAGTAGATTGACTCACCCAGCAGGCAGCCTTGGGTCCTTGGCCTTCCAGTGCTCGAATGGACAGACAGGTGCTCCATTAGCGCTCCTGGTCCTGGCAACTCGAGCGAGCAAAGAAGTGACGAAGAGGACCTGTGCCAATCAACTGGACCAGAACAGCACCGGCATTCTGCAACGGGCCACGGCCCAACCGGGGACGGACAACGAAATATCGATCTTCAGTATTCAAAGGCTTGTGGAAATCACAATTCAAAGCGGGCATTCGATCAGGCTATAACCCGTTTGAGAACCCCACGCCGCAGCCGGCGGCGTCAGCAGCGAGTTGCTTGCGCTGACCTTCTCCCGACTTTCAAATCCAGCGGTCCCATTAACCACAAACCTCTAATCCGTCCGTCAACCCGGCGAAATGTGGAAAGTGGATGCCGCGACGACTTGGCTGGATCATCTTTCCGTCGAAAAGCAGCAGCGCCGCGCGCCGTGCTGCTCGCACTTTCGGACAGCGAAACTGTCGAGTAAAGCGGCGGCGTCGGGTCGGACGCGGAGATTGGCACGCCGCTCGTGCGCGGCGCGAAAGCAACGGGACGGAGACTTCACATTCGGTCACGGAGGAGATGCGAATGCCAAAGCGAGAAATCCGTAGTAGCGGTAGTACCGGAAGTGGGGTGGGCGAGTGGGTTAGTGGATCAGCCCCCGCTTCCGCCAGCTGATGACTATTAGTACTCCTACTAGACTGGTTTGGACCTGCGATGCTAGCGCGCTTAGGCGTCCACGGTCGTACGGTAGACCACGATACATGGCCGTGGAACTGGAGACGCGATGCTGCAGTGTCAGCTGCTGCCTCTTGGAAATCTGGAACACGATTTGATGTGTTAGTCTTCGTATCTTCGACTGTCTCTGACTACTCTACTGGTCGTTAGTCTATGGCTTAACCATCAACTTGACAACAACCTTCCAGGTCAGTTTGGCAGCCCATGAACGGATAAGTTTCAGTTGCAATGATGATGAAACACTAGTACTACTAAGACCACAGGCGTGGTGTTGGGTGCCTTGGTCGTAGTCCACAGCGCCAGCCGTAAACCTACATTAGCTGCATTTCGTGTTTATTCAGCGTAGCCTGAATCTGACTGACGACGAGTCGCATAGCTAGCGCGACCATGGGGTGGGGTTTGTACCTAACCGCGGCCTAAAAATCCCCTCACCGACCTGCTCGTCAAAGCCATGTCGGAGTTGGACTTGCCCTTCTCGTCGGTCAGTCAGTCACAGCGAAAAGCGAATGGTGCGTTGCAGCTCTCGCAGACGAAGCTGGAATGTGGGAGACACGCTGCGAGATTGCGACCGGCGGGGACGCACCGCGCAGAAGTTCGGCCCGCCAAGCCAGGGAAGCTGGAAGGAAAGAACCCGTTGGCGATTTGGCGTTGGCCTGGTCGGTCCGTGAGCAAAGGGATCAAGGAAAGCGCATGGACATGGGGGTCACACACTGTCACTCAAGTTAAGCCAAAACGTTCGCGTGGCCGCAATCTGCTTGACCCACGTCGATCCGATCGGCTGCTGCTTGGTTTATGACCAACTAAAATATCAGTATTAGAAATTTCAAAAGTACCAGTAGTTTGACATCACACAACTGAAGATAAATGTTAGTACTCTTTTCGTTCATTTTTTAATAGTTCGTTTTAGCTCTGAGTATAAGAATTTAAAAAAAAAGTATTATACGCAAAAAAACGAGAGTAAAGAGATAGAGATTTATTAGAAAAAAAGAAAATGTATTAAAAAGAGAGAAAAATATATTGAGAAGTGAGAATGATATATATTGAAAAACAAATTTTAAATACTATAATAGAATGATTTGTATCTGTGAACGGAGAGAATAATATGTTTAGGCAAAAGCCGGCATCAAAGGAGCTGGCTACCTGCTTGCATTGCGCTAGGTCTGCAAATCTAAGAACCTTCCTACAGTACTTAGTACCAGTCCTACCATGAAATTTCAAAAAGAAGAACAAATCGGGTGCCGTGAACATGAATGAATACCGGATCAGGTGCTGCGATGAGTATTCTTTTGGCCGCACGCACGCTCTCAGATGCGTAACCAACCATTTTCTGTGAAGACGCGATGCTCGAACGCCGCGACGCCTCGATGGAGTCCAGATCTGCAGGTCCCGCACGTGAAAACGCTGCTCCGCTTGCCTGCTTCGGGTTGACGCATCTGCAAGTAGTTATTTTAGGTTTTTGTCACGAGAATTAAAAAAGAGCGAAAAATTATATGATGTGATAAAAAACGAGAAAAAAAAAGATAAAGATAAAAATTTATTAGAAAGAGAGAAAGGTGTATTGAAAATGAGAATGACATATATTTAAAATAAAATTTAAATATTAAAATAATTTATAATTATGATGAGAGGGAGTAGTACAGTAATTTACAGTAACTTCACCTGATTTTGTAACGCCCCGAGCGTGCTCCGCACTTGTGCTGGGCGTTCCCAAGGGAGCTGCCTCCTCTACTCTGAGTCTGCCCCCATGATCGAGATCCTCAAGGCGTGCTAGCTGTGCGACGTTGTGTCGGTGCTTGTTTGTAAATCAGGTTTTGGTTTTCGCAATGAAGTTTCCAAATCAGTTTAAATGGGGTTTGGGGAAACGTGACCGTGAGCCGTCGCTCCCGATCCGAAGCTTGCTGATTATGAGGTCGTATCGAAACTTGGCGTCCGTGTTGCTTGCACAACGCGGCGCTCCGCACCAACTCAGAAAAAAAAAAAAAAGACATGATGCAGAGGGTAACATGCTAGTAGCACGTGTGGCGCTCCCTGCAGGTCCCGTAAGGCAAGAGGGCCCACTTGCTGATAAAACACAAAGAAATGTCTCCACATAAAAAAAAAATCCCACACCAAGGATTCACGCCTGAATTTGCTCACAGTATTTCAGCCTGGAGAACAGCTGAAAATGGCCTTCAGAATCGGCCACAAGTAGCCACCAATGGAGCGCCGAAACCAGCCATTTGGACTCACCAGTACCTGCTCAATTCATGCTGCAATTTCAGACTCAGCTTTGGAGCGTATGAATTTATAGAAATTTTATATTACTCCGTTCAGTTTCATATACTAGAAAACAAAGAAAATCGAAAAAAGGATCGCTTGTGGAGATCGAACTTTTCAGCGCACTGCCAACCACGTGGGCATGATACAAAGTTCAGAAAATCGGCCGCAAACGGCGGATTAGTTTAATAATCTCAAGTGTCAGTTTTTAGTTAAGCAGTGGCCTCAAGCTCTATCAATCGAAAAAGAAATAAAGGAGCATTGTTCTACCAGCCTGATAGTGTTAAGACTGTGACGCATCTATAGACAAATTTCATTAGAAGGACACCAAAAGGCATTATCTCTCTCTCCTCGTGTAACAAATCTCTCCATATTTTCCCACTAATAAAGAGAACTGCACACCCTATGCATCTAGAAACATCACTGAATTAACGGCTAAACCCATGTGGCAATAAACAAAGTAAAGAGCACTTAGAATTAACAAAAGCAAACTTGCTAGTAAAAACCTAGTAATAAAGCGCACCGAAACTCGCTGTCACACACAAAGTAGGAGTAACGCGCAAAAGAGATTACTCCTACGCGAATATTTAACCGCGAGGTTAAAGTTGATCACGTCAAATTAGTTTGCCCTCGGACACGTTCTTCACACGCGCTGACGCGTTTGCTTTCCTCAGTCGCCACTCACCAGTCGTCGCCCAGCAAGCCTCTGACCCCAAGTTTGACCCACCTCCACACGCTATTCCTCCCACCCCTATTTAAAGCGCTCGCCTGCGCGCGCTCCCACAGGTGAAGAGAGCTTCGCCCTGCCCCCAACCCCAACCCCGACCTCGCTAGTACACAAACTCTTCAACGCCAAGATGCCGCGCGCTCCCGTTCTCGCCGTCCTGCTACTCCTCTGCGCCAGCGCGGAGGCTGGCGCCGCGCCGAGGTACCGCGAGGCGCCGCACTTCACCAACTCCGTCGCGGCGCGGTGCCCGCCGCCGCTGCGCGCGTCGGACGCGGACGCGGCGTGCTCGCCGCACGCGGCGGTGCACGTGGCCATGACGCTGGACGCGTCGTACCTGCGCGGCACCATGGCCGCCGTGCTCTCCGTCCTGCGCCACGCGTCCTGCCCCGAGTCCATCTACTTCCACTTCGTTGCGTCCTCGAAGACTTCGACGACGACGGCGATGACGGCGGCGGAGCTGCGGGACACGGTCCGGGCGTCGTTCCCGTCGCTGGCGTTCCGCGTGTACCCGTTCGCGGACGAGGCCCGCGTGGCGGGGCTCATCTCCACGTCCATCCGCGGCGCGCTGGACCGCCCGCTGAACTACGCGCGGTCGTACCTCGCGTCCACGCTCCCGCCGTGCGTGCGCCGGGTCGTGTACCTCGACTCCGACGTCGTCCTCACCGACGACATCGCGGCGCTGGCCGCGACCCCGCTCCCGGGCGAGGCGGCCGTCGCGGCGCCCGAGTACTGCCGCGCCAACTTCAGCGCGTACTTCACGCCGGGGTTCTGGGCGTCGCCCGCGCTGTCGGCGACGTTCGCGGACCGGCGCGCGTGCTACTTCAACACGGGCGTGATGGTGCTCGACCTGGCCCGGTGGCGCCGCGCCGGGTACACGGCGCAGATCGAGGAGTGGATGGAGCTGCAGAAGCGCGTGCGCATCTACGAGCTGGGCTCGCTGCCGCCGTTCCTGCTCGTGTTCGCGGGCCGCATCGCGGCCGTGGACCACCGGTGGAACCAGCACGGCCTTGGTGGGGATAACTACCGCGGGCTCTGCCGGGGCCTGCACGCGGGCGCCGTCAGCCTGCTGCACTGGAGCGGAAAGGGGAAGCCCTGGGACCGCCTCGATGCCGGGCGGCCGTGCCCGCTCGACGCCGTCTGGGCGAAGTACGACATGCTCCGGCCGGCCACCGGCATCGAGAGCTCGTGAGGAGACCACGCGGCGTTCGGTCGAGGGCTCTCCCAAAAAATTTTGGTCGGTTTAGAATGGAGCGTGTGCTCTTTGTTCTTTTGTTCATTAATTAGACAGGTAGATGCTGATATCTCATCAGGATGTTCATCTGAACTGTACATATTGCTTAGCACAATAACAGCGACTGATTAGTACTTTTGACAATCAGATTTTTGCTTGGCTCTTGTAAGAATTTAAGTGTCATTTTGTTTGACTCCATTTCTCAAGCAAGATCATGGTGAACGCAGTCTGCTGCAAAATATAAGACCCTCCTAGGAGTTCAACAGTGCTAATTTTGGCTCCTTTTTTTTAAAAAAAATTATTCTGTGGCTAATAATTCGTCTTATATTTTGGAGAGTGAGTTACTCCTAGTAAGAGCTAAAATTAATCACATGACAATTTCTTCTATGTAATGTACTCCACCGTCGACTATTGTTCGTCACTCGAACCATTGAACCATTTTAGACCCTCTTTGGAAGGAATCACACAAAAAATTGACACTAATCAATTCAATTTTATATGAAAAAGGTAGAAAACATGAAAAATTCTGGTATTCAAAAAGGACTATCACCTTCCGGGAGGTAAGATAATACAAAACCATTCTAAAAAGGAAAAAAAACACCTTTGGTATAATAAAATAATCCAAAATTAGCATAAACCGAGGCAAAAACCTGTGATCCACTCTTTGACAAATTAAGATCACCTTTTTTTTCTTGGAAAAAGATAACAGCGAGTTGTTTTCACTCGTACAAGACCAGCGCATTTTCTATTTCGCTTTAATCTTGTTTATATAATACGGCGCGGCGCTTTGGATGGGCCCCGCGTAGGCGAGACCGCTACGCGTCGCGTAGAGTTGGTAAGAATCCTACAAGGAGCGCCGCGCGGCGCGGGCGGACCGGACTCTGCCGCGGCGGGCGGGCGCAGCCGGCGGTTCCGCCCCCACTTTGGGAGGTAGCCGGTGGCGGCGCACCCAGCCCATTTCCGGTGCGCGATTCGTTCGCTAGTTACGGTGTCCGCGTACCTGATTTGGAACCAATTTCAGCTCGAAACCGTCCTCCTTGCCGTGTGAATTGTGGACCAATTTGAAGAGTAAAGCGAATGGTGCAGCTATCTGCCAGTTACCACGATACCAACAAGACACATGATAAGTGTGATAGTCATGCATCGTCATTTCAACCACAAGTACTAATACGATCTATTCTAAAAAAAAAAAAAGGTACTTACTACACGATCAACTTCAGGTAGCCACTGAAGCCCACCAGCCTGGGCCGCTTTGATTCTCCGCAGAAAGCCCGCTGGGTTGTTGATGGTGTGGTGGGCTGGACGGAAAGCTCGCTGGAGAAGAGATAAAACTCCCAGGAAAGCCCGCGCGCCTTCCTCAACCTCGCCGCTAGGTTCGCCGCAACGGCTCCACCCACCACCCGCCGGCCGCTCGAGCGCTTACTGCTCATGGGATCTTCCGCGGAAGAATATCCCGCCGACGGAGATATCTTCCGTGGCCGTCGGCACCCCCAGCACTTTCCAGCGAGGAGCGGCCAACCGTCCGTCCCTTACGCGCTTCCTCACGAGGGCTCCTATAGGAAAAACCGCGGAACTCTCGATCGCACTCCACTCTACTCTCGCTCGCTCGTCCCGTCGTCCGCCGATCGCCGCCACCCCTCGTCGCCCGTACCCCCGCCGTTCCACCGAGGTGAGACGCCTTGATCCTTGCGGCGCGCGCGCATTTCCTATGGTTGGTAGTACCAGATTGTGGAGCTGTAGAGGAGCGAGGCGAGTTTGTTATGTTCAGTTATTAGGCTGAATCGGTGGTCTGTTGCAGTTTTTAGTTTCTCAGTCGCATATGTGACAATTACACACTCTAAGCCCTCCTTTCGGAATGCAATTACAGAAATAACGCAGAAATTTCATAAAAATTAATTTAATTTTTTTTAAAAAACTATACTAAGTAGGAATTAAGAAATTTTCTCATGTTTCAAAAAGGGCCTAAAAAGATTTAAATACACAGGTATAAGTTGGTGAATGTCACAAATGCATGAAGGCGCTGATAATACTGAATCCCAAAAGCGAACTCATAATTATACATGCCACCAGGCAGCAGCTCGATAGAGAGCCGCAAAGCCTGCATCTTCAGTGGGGAGTACTAATGTTCTGGCTCGCTCGCTACAGCTTAGGTAGGTGACTTTTCTAAACAGAGGAAAACGAGCAGCTTAAGAATTGATACAGTACAGAATCACCTAATTTTCCCCTTTTAACCATAATTCTAAAGAAGGTGTGCATAAGCAAAGCTGCTCATACCCAACCGTAATTTTTTTCCCCAACACTCTGCATAGCTGATGATCGATCGATCAAGACGAGGACGCGCCGCTGGTGGAGTTCGAAAGGGAGCCATCCTCGGAGAACTCGTCGTTGTACATCTCCTCGATCATGGGCTTCCACAGCCTGACCCGCGCGTTGATGAACCAGTTGGATATCTGGCCTCTGCTGAGGCCGGTGCTCACGGCCAGCCTCAGCTTCTCGCTGTCGCTGGGGTACCTGTCGCACGAATCCGCCATTAATCTTCTTATTACCATAGGCGCAGCTGTTGTTCATGACTCACTGTGGACGATGGTGGCTTATTAGCGTTGCACTGGCACTTACGGGTGGAGGAAATGGTCGAACAGCCACGCCCGGAGCACGGCGACCGAGCCCTCCGGCAGGCCCCGGAGCGGCCGCCACGCCTGCTCGGCCCGCGCCGCCGCGGCCAGCATCGTCCTTCGGACCACCCTGTCCACCTTCTCCTCCTCGTCGTCGTCGTCGTCGTTCTCATCGTCGTCCTCCGCGCCGGTGACAGCCTCCCGCCTCCTCGTCGCTGCCGCCGAGGCGTTGCGCCGGAGCCTGCGCAAGATGGCGCGGCGCAGGTTGCCGAAGTGGCGCGCCATGGCCTGCGACATGAGGGCCGTGTACGCGGCCGCCGCGCCCGGGCCTAGAGCAGGCTCGAACGACGACGCCACGCGGCCCAGCTCGCCGAAGTAGCGCTCCTGCCGGCTCTCCAGCTGAAATCAACCGAGCGCCAAGAATTTCAGTAACTAAATCATCAGCAAAGAAAGAACAAACGATCTGGAGCCATTCTGATAAGTATTTGACAGGAACGACGCGGGATAACCTCGCCGAGAAGGCCGAGGAGCTTGGCCTGGACGCCGTCGGCGTCACTCTTGGCCGCACGACGCATCATCCTACGAGCCACGGCCTGGAGCTTCTCCTCCGTCGCTGCGTCCTCGCCGTCGCCGGTGCCACCGCCAGCCAAGTCGTCGTCGGCCACACGCACGGCCTCGCTCAGCAGCTCCTGCGCCGGCCCCAGGTACCGGGAGCCACGCAGCACGGCCACCGTCTCCGGCGTCGGCCCCGGCGCGGCACCGCACGAGCAGCTGCTGCACGGACGGTCGGCACCCGAGCCGAGAGGCCCGAGAGTCAGGACCAGCGGGCCGGCTCCTTTCAAACCGTCCGCCTGACAGGTGTGCTCGTTGCAACGGCCGCATTGCTCGAACGGCAGCGGTAGCTGCCATGAGCGGTTGCCGGAGTCGTCATGGGGGACAGGAGATTGCTTAGGTGAGCCTTTCTCACGATGCTGGGACATCACCATATTCAAGGATGATGATATGTGCACACTCTGACCTGAACTGAAACATTCAGGGCAAATCGAAACACTCATCAGTGGTAATCAGGAAACTGTAGTAAGTAACTGCAATCGATAACAGCGGCATGCATCAGACTGAAAGCGAGGATATGATCTGATCAAGTTTTGCATACCTTCGTGCCTGCCTTTCCGGTGGTGATGCTGTGCTAGTGAATGTGGTGGCAAGCTAAGTATCTAGTACTGAACAGAAGCGATCTAAAATGTGGAGTTGCTAGGTTAAGCATGTAGTACTACGCCTATACATATATGGAGAGCTGCATACTGTACTTTGGGCAGGGCTGGCCAGAAGGCCTTTGACACTCGAGTGGCGGTGGGAAGGGTAGGGGAGTCTCCAAAGCTCGTTTGGCCCTGCCCACTATCACTGTGGAGGCTTGGACCATCTCTTTCCACTGTGGAGGCCCTTGCAACTTTACTGCTAACTATTGCTCTTCTTTTTTTTTTGACCTGTCTCTCCAACTTACCCTTGGGGTTGTGGAGTTCTGATGAGTAGTGGTCCTGTCCTCCTGTCTCAGCTCTTTGGATTACGGGAAAAAAATTTAAATCATATATTTTTTTATAAAATTGAACTAATTTACATGAAATATCTATATAATTTATATAAAATTTTTGCATTCTAAAGAGGCCTCCGTATCCCTAACGGAGGTGTAAAACCCTGTTTGGCTTACGGGGTTGTGAAAAATCAGATTAAAATTCTCATAGATATCAAACAGTTAAATTTTTAGAAGATACTGAGAACTAAATCTTAGAATCCAGAATCACATGGACCTCAAGATAATTTAGGATTCTTTGCCACAACACATGCCAAAAAATCTAAACTTCTGCAAACATTTCAGATTTTGAATTTTTACAATCATGATAATCTTGGATTATACTCCGTACGTAGTAGTAGGATTCAAAGGGACCCCACTGTTGGGTTGGGTTTCTACCTTTTCTTGGGGAGGGCTACACGACATGCGATGCTCTCCACATCTGCATACGCGCTGTGCGTATGTGTATGCGTGCTGGCCGTCTGGCTGGGTGCAAGGACGCCACACTAGCGGCACCACGAGGCTGCCTTGCCTGGGACATGTCATCAGAGGGGCGTCGTGTGGAATCTCAAGAAAGGCCGGCCTGGCATGCAGTCATGCCCCCGGCAGCAAGCTCAGAGTAGCGGCGTTAGCTGGCTGGCTGTCCTGATCTTTGGAAAGCCCAGCAGAGCCTTTTCTGGGGTGCCCCTGCAATCTCCCTTGCCCGCTGCTCCTGCTGTAACAGTACGAGTACCCGCTTGGAGACATGAGGTGAGTGACATGCAGCGGTCATAGTGCTGTTTGGATTTCTAAAAATCATTGCTCAAAACAGATTTAGTTATAGGACTATCAAAATGCAAAGCTATCTTGACACAGACAAAAAGGAGTACTACTAGTACTAATAACCAATGAGGTGACAAACAAGTGGAAGGTGTTCATATCTGACCTTTGTATATGGACAGGGATTATCCGAGAGAAAGGAGGTGAAAAAAAATGCCAGATCAAAGATCACTATAGTACTGCTCCCTCCGTATAAATAGAAGTTTATTTTTAAGTTTTGTTGACTATCACTTTGATCAATGATTTTGATAAATTTAATTATTTTTAATAATATAAATTTTATATATTATAAAATATTTTTTATATAAATACTAAATTTTTTAATTTAACTGAATATATAAAAATCATTGGTCAAAGTTCTAATCAACAAAACTTAGAAATAAAACTGCTTAGTACTACAACCCAATTGAAACAAGCACTAGTAGCAGCAGTACTGTTTTTTTTGTATTGAGATGCTTATACTGCTGTATTTCATTGAGTAGTCAAGTGATTGATTGGACATATCCTAACGAGAGTTCAGGAGATCAGAGGAGCGTGTGTGACCGGTGCTGTTTGTTTCGGGGGTGGTGCAGCGGCGGCTCTTTTTTCCCTGCTGCTGCTTCAGGTGATCGATCTCTACAGTCACGTTCAACCCTGCTGCATGCTCCTGATGTGAGGTTTGAACTGCCGGGAAGACGTTTGACCAATGGAACAGTGAGTACTTTTCCAGCTCTCAAACAACGTTCGTGATATCTGGAGTCTTCCAAAAGTAATTTGAAGCATCCGCTTATAAAAATCTTAAATGTCTTGCGATCTTTTTCCATTTTCTCTATTTTGTTTTCGTTAACGACCTGCACAGTATTTGCCTTCAACATAAGTACTATATACTAGTCATGACACATTGTAATCTAACTGCATAGTTCATGAATCATACTCCTATTCTACACATTATATGTATTTCATCTTTACAGAATTCTTTACCCCTATGAACCTCTTCTGTACCAATTACAACTACGGCTACAATTTCCATTCTTTACAGGACGCGTTATTACAGATGTCCTTCGCCCCAATGCTTCCCATATTTTTTCTGTACTGCCACAAAATCATGCATTAGAGGTGACGGTTCGAATCGTTGTTGCTGATCTATTTGGTTAGTCGACTCATAGTCTGAAGCAGGGACGACACCAAGAGGAGCTGTGGCATTGTAAATGTCTTCATGTCCAACTCCAGCGAAGTCCAGTTGAGTGTTCTGAACCGAAAGGCTGTTCTCAGTGTGCTTCAATCCAAGTGTCAGCGAAACGCTGTTATTTCCGTACCTACCAAGCTCTGTCAAGTGGTAAGCCATGAACCGTGCACCATCATCCGAGTGATGGGGAACGGTGTCATGGAGGAGGCAGCCATCCGTTTCACCTGGTCTTTGATCCTTCAGCATCAGGTTCATGAAGCTGTCATCAGGGTTTGCCTCGTTGTGGAAACAGGCTGGTGCTCCGCCAAGGTTCATCATGCTCGTATTAGGCTTCGATTCACCCCGCTGGTAGGTTTGGCATGCCTGACTGGTGGTGTTTTTCAGATCTTCCTTTTCATCAGATGACGGTACTTTCACCTTACTTTGTGATGCATTGTCAGAGAAAGAGTTTGAGTCCAATTCACCCTCACCAATCTCTTCTTTGTACATGTCCTCGATCATTGGCTTCCAGAGACGGACACGAGCATTAATGAACCAATTTGAAATCTACACAAAACAATGTCATGGGCGATGTTTAAATACTTTATATTTTCCATGATTCTGTACGAAAAAAGAAAACTGCTATAGAAAGACGGGCCCGTCTTTGTCTTTACTAGTTCAAAGCAAATTGTGAGTTTTCCAAAAGAAAATTTTTTGACTGAACAGAATTAAAGATCTGAACAAAAGGCTCGTTGAGATTTTTAAGCATTCACTGCATTGTTAAAATAAGAACCTGCCCTGCTGCTATGATAGAAAGTTTGCAGCACAATCATATGCAAACAAAAACTGCATTGTCCTTCCAGTTATGAGTGGGGATTTTCTGAATATCAAGGCATGCCTGCGTAAAATTGTTGATATGGTAATAGAAAATATATTATAAGCAAAGAAAAATACTCCATACCTGACTTCTTGTTAAGCCTGTTTGCCTTGCTAATATTAGCTTTTCAGAATCTTTTGGATACCTAAAAGGGTGAAAAAGTGTTGTGAGAAAAGAGCAGAAAAGGGTGAGTGGAGGTTTTTCTATAAATTAAACAACTTACGGATGAAGGAAGTGTTCAAAAAGCCAAGCACGGAGAATCAAAACTGAATTTTCAGGCAGGCCCCTCTGTGGCCTCCAAGCATTTTGCTGTAACATACCATACTGTTGGAAAGCTCGCTGTTGCCTTAATTGCTGATCGATGCAGCGAAGACGAGTTAATCTGCCCTCTTTGCCAGATGTATTGTCGTCCTCTCCAAGTTTCTTCCGGATAAAACTAATTTGCTCGTTGATAGCATCTTTCAGACATCGGAAATGCTTGGAAATTGTCTGAAGCGCAACTGCAGTATAAGGTTTTGCAGCCCCAGATCCAGCAACCATATCAAAAGATGCGACTACACGTTGCATTTGATGATAATAATGCTTATGCTTTCGGTCCAACTGAAAAACATTAGATTAACCTTAAAACAATGTACATAAAGTGAATTAATGAAATAATGAAATTGCACTTGTTCACTGCAACAGCTATTTTCCTTATTGACTTGATGTTCAGACCATATTCGCATTTTCTTATTAAGTAAAAATTCTTTTAGCTCTTACATTCACCTGAGTTTCTGATAAAGAAACATGATTTTATTCTGCATTTAGCAGTGGTCAGGTGGTTTTACTGCTTAGTATGATGTACACAGCAGCAAAATGTGCTGAGTGTTTTTGGTATGGGCTGTGGCGCACAGCCCAAGGAGGCGCACATGAGATTACTTTAGGGTTTGTTAGCTTAAAGATTAGGTTGTTTAGGGTTTGTTAGATTAATGATTAGGTTGTTGTTTGTTAGGATAAAGATTAGGTTGTTTAGGGTTTGTTTAGAGTTTGTTAGCACTGCTGCCTATATAAGGCAGGCAGGAGGTCCATTGAGGGTCAAGTAGAACGAAGATAATCTTTCCAAGGGGGAGAGATTACCTTTGGTTTACTTGTGGCTGGGGACGTGTCCCAGCCCAGCAATCTGTCCCTTGATAATAAAGTGAGTTCTAGTTACGTGTTGAGATCTAATCCTAGAGCCTCTTCCCGGTTGGTGTCTCCCCTGCGTAGCCCTAGGAGGCAGCGACCACATCAGTTTTTTTTTAGGACCCTGAACTCAAATGACCATCTATAAGTTCTATTGTTCAAGATTTGTAAAATGGGTGACACTGTAAACAGATAAGCTTTGTTAAGAAGGCTAGATCACCTAGACTACTTTCACCCGTTTCTCCCAGCTTGTACCAGAGCCTATCCTGTGAATCACTTGTTACAAGCTGAAATACCATTACGCATGACCTTCGGACTAGGAAGTCAGGAATTCACTAAAAGCCCATACTTCAAATGAAGTAAATTGGGTAGGGACCCTTAAACATTTTAAGGACAGAAAATAAATGACTAATGCAGTTGTTATTGAACAAAGTATTCCCGAAAAAAAATTCTGTTTTGCACATGTGAGAAAATTATAAGTAAAACTAATCTTCGTGAACAAGACTATTAATCGGCATCCAGATTACCTGTTATCCCAGCGTTTAGTCAAGACTCAAGAAATATCATATCATTGTGGTACTTATATTTGATTACGATGATAATGTATAAGTGCAGTAAACAAACCTCATCCAGCATCGCCATAAGTTTTTCCATTTTATTCTGGAACTCTTGCTTTTCAGCAGGTGAAACCTCAGCTACTGCATTGGCACCAGACTCTTGTGGATTGGATGATACTCTGTCACTGTTCATTCCACACTCAGTTTCTTTGGCATCTGCTTTTCCTGATTCAGCATGGCCTTTGTCTGCTTTCTGCTTAACACTTTTCCAAACACTGACAATCTCATCAAGCAATTCTTGTGATGCCTGCAGATACTTAGAATTCCGGATAGCCTGCGAGTCCTCAAGCTGCATATTCTTAAATCTGTTGTTATCACCCAGGTATGAATGTGCTGCCAGTAAGTCTGGCTTTACAGACCAGTTTGGATAGGATGGTGCCAAGATATGCGTGTCGAGGCTCAGAGACAACCCTTGGCAAGGTGCTGAACGGACACTAGTTGAATCGTGGTTGTTCAAGATGCCAAACTCAAACGGCGCAGTATTATGAGCATCATTATGGATGAGATTACTGCCACCGCTACGTGCCCCATCCATCAAATGCATTAACATGTCATTTCTCATATCTTTCAGTGGACCAAAAGAGCACTGATCTGTAAGCGAAAAGACCATGTTTGTAGCTTCCTTTGATGATGAATCATGAGACACTGATGAAGGAGGACCAGTAAGCTCCATAAAATTCTGCTGAGGCTGGATAATTCCATTGAATTCTGTATGTGGTCCAGAAGATGCATTGTTTGGATAAAGCTTGTTCCCTATTGCTGATGGCACAGGATATGATGCATTGCCTGTTTCAGCTAAGTACATCATTTGTGAATCTCTTTCACTACCAGGGCTCGAGTAATAACTAGCCATACCTAAACTTTGATTACTCCCTTGTCAAGAAATTATGTATGGAGAAGCAACTACAGAATTATGCGATGCCCAAATTATTGACGACTTCCCTGCAGATGAGGGAGAATGGAAACAGTTGAAACTCATCAACTTAAAATCCATTGATTAGGGATGCATCACATGATGAAATAGTTTTTCTGTATCAAAAAAAGGTGAATGAAAAAAGAAACAAGACACGACATCACCACTGTTATTATTATCTTCTTTGGTAATAACGCTTATACTACTTCTAAAAGTTTTAAAAAGCACCAAGATAAAATTCTTTCCTTGACAACATGATATACTTGGTCGATTTTAGAAAGAACAATACGTGTGTATATCATCAATACCTTATTCAATCAATCAATTGATTATCAAAGTGTCCCAAGGCCCATCGGAGCTCCCCCAGTAGCTCAGCATGCCCATAGACTGTATGTTCTTCAGAATCACTCTGAAAGAAAAGTCAAAGCAGCATAAGATTATTAGTTAGAAATTACAAAAAAGATACCAGGCGCTTACTTCCAGCTGTAATCTTCACTATTTTTATTAATTGATATGGAAGAGGTGAAACATCCAAGGCAAAACCTAGTTATAGCCCAATAAAAATAAGAGAAGACTTCAATTCCGATGAGCTAAAGAGCTTACAATTCCATTCCACAAAGAATAAGGGTAATCTAACTCCAGAACCACCTCCAATAAAGAAATAGGAAAAACAATTGAAAGCGAAAGGAAACAATGCTTGACGAGCATTTAATCCAAGCATTCAAAGGCAGGGAAAAAAGAAAAAAAATCAAGAGTAAGTAACAAAGATGAAAGGCTCCATCAATCAAGCTCAATTATGTACTCTCCAAAAGGCCACCTCTACTGGTAGATAATGACGCACAAGAAACTCAGAACTAGCAACCACAACCTGATCACCAAATCAAATTTCAAGAATTATGTTCGAATTCTCACTGCGTCAAAAGAAAGGCGAGAGTTTCTCTAACTGCCAAGAAACAAACAAGAACGTTCCTTGAAACAAAAAGAATTTCGAGGTCAGGAAGTGAAGAAAGGCCGCCAATTCAGCTGCAGAATCCTGTACCTTCCCTTTCTCAAGAACGCCAACACCAATAAAATTCCAAGAACTCCAACGAACTAAGTTTTCCAGGTGAAGCACTCTTATATCTACAGTTCCCGAAGAGATCCAGACACGTCAAAAAACCTCAAAATTCAAGACCAAGAAAACCCTGCGCTGTAGCACACAAACCACACATAATTCAGAGGAGACTAAACAATAACTGGGGTCATAACAGAATTATGGAAAAGAAAAGGATTGTTGCACCCACCAGAAACAACACAATTCGATCAGCAGAACTAGAGCAAGCAAAGCAAATCATGCAGGGAATATGCACCAAAAAATCTCTGTTGTTGCTACAACCAACAGTTAGGAGCCAATAATGCAAAGCAGATAAAGTAGTAGGAAAATGGAGGGAGACCTGATGGTGTGCTCCTCATGGGGGGCAAAGCAAGAAGGCAGAGATTGTTGTCACCAGACCCAAATCGATGTTTTTCAGCCTTAGGAGGAGAGGAGAGAGAAGAGAGTGAGAATACCAACCCCAACCTCCTTCCTAGTATAGGGACAAAATCAGATCCCAAGATAACAATACCAACAAAGAAAACAGTAGAGAGAGAAAGCTCCTCTCTCTCAGCTTCTTCCTTCTTATAAAAAAGCTAGCACCACCCACTAGCAACAACATCCAATTTAAAAATAATCTGAGGGCCTACAAGAAGTTCTTTCTCTTCGCCGTCTTTATTATAGTTGCTGGTGTTGGTTGATTGTTATTTTTAAGGAGGATTTTTGGGTGAGGTGAGGGTTTAAACCTACTCGGCTCAACTTGGCAGCTCTGCTCAGCTGGCGGGAGGGATTTGGTGGTGTGTCCACCACAACATCCAGTTGCTTATTTCTTCATGATAACACGTACTGAAATGGAGCGTTCTTATTTGCCATACACATAGTTTCATATACTACCAATAATTCTTGTATTCTATTGGTCATAGGTGAGCGAGTACAAATAAAATTAAAGTCCATGGTGGACCAACTTTATCTTTTTGTTAGTTCTTGGGTACATCACCATCAACTACAATAAATTAATAACCAGAAAAGTAGTATCATCAGGTAAGGGTGTAAACTATTGAAACGCCTAGAACATTACAACTAGTAGAAAAATGAGATCATCTGGCCGGCTACGACGAATTAAGTAATTCCGTAGATAATTTTAAGTCTGAGCTTCCAAGAGGACTTGAATTTGAGTGATGGAATATGTACACCTGTTCTTCCGACTAGGTAAGTCTGACCCAACTTCTTCATGTTTCAATAATGCAAAAACTTCAGACTTGCTCGTTATTTTAGCATTCTACATAGTGGAAGACAAGCACATTTAAAAATGCGTCCACTGTATTTGTACCTTTAATTTGCAGTAACTCGAGATTTGGATATTTTGCCAGAAACAGCACTCGTTCATAGTCTCGGCCAAAAACATCCAGTTTGCTTGCCCTCCTTTATTCGGATGCCATTATGAGCTAACACCATTCGGTCCTTGACATCTTTGTCACTGCACCAAAACACATGTTACCTGCTCCCCTCGCATAATTGGAGCCTAACTCTTCCCCCAATCGGCCATTGCCACTGCCTGCTGATCAGGAATAGGATTCGAGCGAACGCGATAATGCGTCTGTGTTTGCTCGGGAAACGGTACCTGCAGGCTCACAAGCACAGGGAAAAAACCAATCGTATTCAGCACTTACAGGAATTTTCTCGATGCTACTGAAATCGAACAGATTCCGATGAGATTTTCACCACGCACCTGTAAAAACAGAATCCGAAACATCTTGGAGGCAAAGCACGGCAAAACACACGAACGATGAAGTGGCTCCTCACCAAACCGGGACTGAGCATAGCGATGCGTCAGGGTAGCATTGGCAGCGACGCTTCCTCGGACTGATCCGAGGCGAGGGAGGACAAGCTTGATCGGTCCGTGTCCAGCATTTAACTGGTACGGCCTCTCGCCTTGCCGCCGCACACGGAGGCGCCGATGCGGTGATTGACGGGACATAGCGAGGGACGGAGGCCGGATGGCGACGGGAAGAAGAGGGCGGGCGGCGACGAGGAGGAGAAAGAGAGGGCGGTCGCGCCGACGCAGTTTTCGGTTCGGGCAGGGCTGGGCGCGATCTGGTCGAGCAGCCAGACCGTTTCGCGGGGACGTAGGGGTAGTTCGGGTATTTTGAGATTTCCCCGAAAGATCAAGGAAACAAACTTATATCAACCATAGATTCATCGTTTCAAAAAAAAAAACTTAGATTCTTCATCTTTGTTTAGAAAAATTCGCCATCTTTTTAACTCTGTTTTCATAAGTAGAATTAAATAGTGTTTAAACACTAGACAACAGTTCTCGTCTAGATATAAATGCTATCTAAACAGAATTAAACGGCATTTAAACACTAACCGGTGATTGATCTATATCATTTACCATCTAGGAAAATATGGTGTTGCACACTCTTCCTTGAATTTTCACTCATATATGTCTAAATGGGTACCTGATGCTCATATTTAGAGCATGTTTGGTTCATTGCCAAACATTACAGGTGTGTTCGGGTTCCTTAGCTGCCGCTGCGGGTTGCTGTGGCTACAGGATCGATGACTTTCCTTCAACGTGTTTTTTGTTGCAACCACAGCCGTCTGTCGCTGTTAAAATCTCTACCGAACGCGTCTTATCACACCAAAGATTTGGCATGTCACATTTTCTTTAGCAATTGTTTGTTTCTTTACCGTATCTGTGGTTTGCTATATTTCTATCCTACTTGTTATGAACTCATATTCTTGCTAAACTTTGCCAAAAATATGGTGAGCAAATTGCTCACCACATTTTTGGTAAGTTTTGGCAAGTATATGTGGCAAGCTTTGATAGTAAACCAAACAAGCCTTAAATTTCAGCGTCGAGGACAATTCAGTTCATCTAGCAGGGAGATTTGCAAGGTCGGTGAATTTTTTCTAAACAAAGATATGAGAAGAAGATTTATCACATGTGATATGAAACTTCCGATGAGTACCACTCTATCACTGGGGACCTCAAATCAGGACAGAGGGAGTAAAGCAGAAAAGCAAAGGTTGATGCCGTGAAGGCACAGGGACGGAGCAGCATGACGACTGGTGATTCCAATTGCCAACAAAGCAAGACATGCTAACCCAACAATGCATTCTTGTGGTCGTTAGTGTGCGTAGCATTTCTCTTGCGCTGTTGTTGCGGTCCGTGAGGTGGTGCCGTAAGGCAGGTCGTCCATATCAAGTATAGAGATGCATGTTTTAAAATTTGTGGGTCGGTTTACGACTTAAAAAATCTCTTAAATAAACTAAAATTTTATCCTACTTAAATATACTAAAAACATACTCACAATTATCCAATTAACCATTTGCATCTCTAATAAAGTACTCTTTTCAGTTTTAAAATATCGACACCGTTGATTTTTAAAATCAATTTTGATCATTCATCTTATTTAAAAAATTTATTTAAATATGTATACTTTTATTATTATTTGTTTTATCATTAGAACAATTTTTTTGAATAAAATGAATAGTAAAGTTGATGTTAAAAATTCACGATATCAATAATTTAGAACCGGCGGGAGTACTACCAAACCCAGCGGGCAACTTTGCGCGCCAACAGCTAAGGTGATGATCGATGAGAGGGGCAAAACACTGATCGCATTCGTTCAGAATGAGGGGGTTCATTTTCTTTCTTTTTTTTATGCCATATATTGTGGCAACGATTGGCCGGTCTCCATCTCGTTGTGGCAACGATTGGCCGGTGGACCTATGTTCTTCGCCATTCTTGGGGCTTCAACAAAGACCACACCTCCTTTTCCTGCACTCCTGAAGGCTACTCCAATTTTTTCTTCTTGCAGCTTTTAGCAAAATTCATGCATGCATCCCACTAATTCGTGTGTGTATGCACACTTTTGGCACTGTGTTTGTTCCAAGTGACTCTTGGGATGGAAAGGGGGTGTGAATTAGCTGACATTGACACTGTTGCTAGAGTTGCTGCAAGCGTATAGACAGATAGTGAGAGGCTAAAGTGTGCCCTGTCCATTTTAAATCAAGGTGTTCTACAACGGCTCCGTAGTATACTCCTAGTTAACTAGTGTGGCTGCAATAGTTTGCGGACATGCGTCTGTCAAGAGTTTGGCTGCAATAGGATGTACTAACGCCGGGACCGGAAGACTTTGTGCAATGAGAAAGATACGGTATATTGCCTAGGAGTTGGTGGCGACATCAAGGTGTTCTCATCTCTGTCTCACTTTTTAAAAAACACAATTGACATTGGACTAATAAGAAAAAAAAAGTCAAGTTTTGCTGTGACTTCTGGAAGAAGGAATGTTTTCCTTTTTCCCTAGAAGGACAAGTATTATTTGTCTAAACGTGAATCTTCTGTTTTCCATCTTGATTGAAGGCAATCTTCCCCCAAATCAAATCTTGTGACGTGGCCAAACTGAACAAGTCGCTCTGCGAGAAAAAGAAAAATCGACTCTTCCAGCCAGTCGCTTATAACAAACAGCCTAAGTCGCCCGTTTTGTTCTTTAGCCATGTGCTCCCTCTATTCTTTAATTGATGTCGTCGTTGACTTTTAAATCTAACTTTAATTTTTTATTTTATTTAAAAAATTTTGATAAATTTTATATAATTTGATTTATCATTAGAGTTATTTGCATCACAACTTAAAATTTTATACAATCGAGCAAAATTTTTAAATAAAACGAATGATCAAAATTGAATTAAAAAGTAAACAGCGACATTAATTAAAAAACGGAGGGAGTACGACGTAGACAGCTCCTCCTACCATGTGTTGTAGGCTTCGACGACCTTTTCTGCCTTCATCGTCCATGGTGTGCGTCACAGAAGCATCGTTCTCTCGTGCAAACATGCTAAAATAGAATACAAGCAGAGTCCTTGGACCTGCTTTTATTGTATCCCGCTCGTGCACGCCGTGTCACGTCTTCTGCTTCGTACGCCATGAATGAAAATGACCCAAAATGGCACGCATCTGCCGAAAGAAAATTTAGGTGACACATTACTTGTCTTTCTAATTTGGCTTTTTTTTTTTGGTGACACATTAATAGTCTTTCTACTTCAATTTTTTTGCAATTATTTATATATCTAGAGAAAAAGAGACTAACTCGGACGGAAGAGTACTCTATACAATTTTGTTTACAGTGACTTTTAAAATTTTAAGCTTCTTATGGAGTACAAAAGAATCTTTGGCGCATGATCTAGCGAGTTTTGTTTCTGTTAGGTTTTCGTTATACCTGTAACAGGAACATTTGACCCGTTTTCTTCTTATGGAGCAGTGCAAGAAATTTACTACTAGCAACCAGAAGGAAACAAATGATGGCGCTGTTCCTGAAAATGATCTTAGCTTGAGCGACATTGATGTTGGACATCATGGAAGACCTGATCAATGTAACGCTTCATGGTTGAAAAGGCCTGGTGATAGTGCAGGGGATGGATTTGTCACCTCAATTGAATTAGAGGGCTTTTCAATTCGCAGCAACGTCGTAAAGTGAATTCATTACTTTATGATGCGGACAATGCGAGTTGATGGGAATAATTAATAATGAGTACCACGATGAATGGGAATAATTACCCTTTCGCCAGACAGCTTACAATTACAAAGGCAAGGCAAACAGACTCATGCGAAGACGTGCCAAGAAATTCCGTCCAAGAGGGCATTGCAAGATTCTCTTCCGTCAAGTCCTCGAGAGACAACGCCATATCAAAGTGATTCCTTAGGACATCATACGAGGAGTTCCATTATTATTAGCAAAGCAAAGCAAAGCAGGTGGATTACGATTTATTGACACGTAGTAGTTGATACGAGCAGATGTTGTCAGGTCGTGCAATTCTTGTATGAGATGCTATCATTGTAGATGAGACATTTAGATTCGGGCAATCTCTCCGTCTAAAATAGAGTAGTGACTATGAGTTTACCCTCTAAACCTATTTAGATCAAAAAAATGAATTAAGTTTTTAAAATCCCTCTACTTTTAAAAAAATATTTTTTAACTAAATAGGTTTAAAAGATAATCTTAGGTACACGTATTTACACCCTAGCCAATGCCAATGTACTCGGTGATCGTATTTTTTTAACTAAGGAGGTTTAAGAGGTAATCGTAGGTACACCTATTTACAGCCCTAGGCAATGCCAATGGACTCGGTGATTCATACGATGGTGCCGCTTGTACATTGTAGGACGCCAGTAGAGGACTGCCTCGTGTATGCAAGTACTCCTAGCAATCAAGTGTAGCCTGAATACAGATGTAATGATAGGATATTGTATCCGAGGCATGCCAGAATTTTTGTGTATGTTTCCTAAGTGATGATTGATGAAAGTGTGAATGTGATGATATAGTTACATTCAAATAATTACAACGAAATTTGCCTATGACTGATTTACAAAAGGTCGTTCTAACACTACGGACAGAACAGAACGGAGGATGAGGTATTAGATATTGTAATTCCTGTGAAACATTGCAGATAATGTCTTCGTAGAGTACATTGTTATTTTGTCTCCTTTACCAAAAACCTTTGCTCCCTTTGTTAGGCCCGCTGTCAATTGAAAGAACCCGACAATACGAGATATGAACATTATCCTATGTATATCACTGAAAGGTTCATCCCCAACCACATTGACATGTTAATTTCTGATCAAATGGGTGTCATTTCATTTCCCAGGTAAGAAGTCATTTAGCGGTAGCATGGCAAGTACGAGCTGCTGCCAGACTCATCACACTTTATCGTCATGGAACCACCACCTGGTCTCTTTCGGGGACCTCCCGTTCCCGCAGTTGCGGACATATTGATCATTATCTGCCGGGCGTTGCTGAAATTTATATGAATTATGGTCAGATAGCAAGTATTTTGGTGAACATGGAAAGGAATTATGTAAACCTTTGCTGGAGAACTTGACAGCATAGACAAGATGCTGATACAGACGGAACTCACAGCCATTGCAGGGGACCATGAGTCATACAGTATATCTGTAGAAAAGCCAAGGAACAGTAAGCTGATAAAATCTAACTGAAATTGCTTTGCTTCTGAGAAAGATAAAACATAACAAAGTGATAAGTTTTTACAACATTCATCTAAAGCTCATGGTCAATTATCACTTCGATCTTAAATGACAACCAGCAGGCCATGCCAGGAACATGATACCAACACACCTCCATAACTGTGTAAAAATGATGATCGATAACTAGATTGAGACCCTTTTTTCATCCATTTTGTGGTACAAACTGGTACCAGACCTTTGTTTCATCCTTTCTGTTGTACAAACTGGTACCATCGTTTAAAATTATGACTGGTTTGTTTCAATATATGGTGGAAAAGATAAATCTAGAAAACTGTTTTGACAAAAGTGACATTCATCCAGTTGATTTTGGCTGCCTTGCTTTGACCAAGCATTATCTTAGTGTGCTATTTCTGTTCCTTTAACCCTGACAAAAGATTCAAGATAATCCAACTCCCGTAGAGACACTGACATCTATCTTTGGACAAGCATTGCACCTTAATCAAATCATGGATACAAAGTAATGATAGCTAAAAATCTCTTAAGTTTTGCAAAGTACAAGGATAACACATCCTGACACAAACACCTCATTTCATTATCAATATGCTGCATTTCATTTAATACGAAAGCCTTGGAACACATCAAGAAAATGTATAAGCATGTGTGGATGATATTATTGAACCCTTAGACTATCAAATATCATAGAGTAAATAGAGTAACAAGGCGTTAATGTGGAACTTCTCTTGGTGGAGAAAGCATATTCATTAGCCTATGACAACATAACAGGCTGATCTTATCATTACTTCCAGACCCTTATGACACAACATTTTTTTTCCTAGGATCACAGGAGAACTGTGTATCATTTCATTAAGAAAAAGAGTTGCCAAATACAACACCCATACAATACACCCCTTAATGACACAATACTAATCAAGTGAGAATCAATCAAACAGCAGATACTATTATAGTGATCCAGTAACCAAGCAGAAAAAAGGAAAAAAAACTTTTACTGGTTAGAAACTAGAGATTAGTTATTTGAAAATCAAGACAAACAAAAAAGGTGGGCGGCACCATAATTTGCATTCATAAGAGAGTTTGACAAATCTAGGCAAGCGTCAAACATAGCAAGTATACCTAAACATATGTGACCGTTGCTGTAAATGTGTGGGTGCATCGGTGCTGGATGCAGAAATATAACCTGCAAGTAACGAAAAAAATTATTGGGATCTAATCACAGGTAATTACATAAAATTCTAACAGAAATGGAAGAGAAAATATCCCACCTGAGGCGCTTCCATGGGATAATGCTCAGGGAAGTCGACCTGAAGCTGGTACATCTCATCTGCATAGAGCGTGTCTGGCGCCCCAGCCACATCGATGACCCACCTTTTGTTGTTTAATCCATCATTGACTTCATATATTGTGTTTTGGGTTTCAATATCACAAAAAAAAAAGCGTATGAAGGAATCACGAAGGCGGGCAAACGATGCGCGAATCACAAAATTCCAACTACAGCTAAACGCCCACAACGCAAGCAAAACATCCTGGATCACGCAAAGGGTAACTAGCGGCTCCTCCAACAAAAGAAAACGGTAGCAAAGCACCCGCAGGGGGGGGGGGGGGGGGGGGGGGGGGGGGAGTCGAGAAGGGCTCATTTGGTGTCGACTGTCGAGCGGAGAGAAGGAGAGGCCAGAGAGGCACCTCTGGAGGTTGTCTGTGACCCTGTGCTTGAAACCGGCGGGCGGGTTGACCTGCCACTCGGCGAGCTCCTTCTGCAGCCGGTTGCATGCGATTTTGCTCAGCGCCTGCACAAACACACACAACAGCGACAGGCGCCGCAGGCGAAAGAAGGATCAGCCAAAATCGACCGCGCAAAAAAGGACGCACGCGGGCGGCGACCCCCGGATCGGGGTGGACCCAAGGAAGGCGAAGAGGGGGCCAGGGTTCGGTACCTTCTGAGAAGAGGACGGAGATATGGAGCTCGTCATGGCGCGCCACGGAAGCGGATGCGTACGCGGGCGGGCCGGCAGGCGGCGGCGGCGCTGCGGCTGTATTGGTGGTGGGGCGGCAAAGACAAGGGGCCGAAGCCGAAGTTCGAGCGGCCGGTTTTGCGAATGGGAGAGGTTTCTCTTTCGTCAATGTAACCGGTAGAAACCGTGTAAAGCAGATTATACTGATTTTTACAACAATATAATGTTACTCTGTCTGTCTCTTTTTACTTATCTATTTTAAATTAAAAAAATATAAAAATTAAATAGGATAAAAAAAATAAAATGCAATAAAAATAAAAAGAAAAAAGAGATGTATTAAAACTATGGTTTAAAATTTTACATATTTGAACTAATTTTTTAAATAAAACGAGTGGTCAAAGTTAAAATTTAAAGTAAAGAAAGATATTATTTTAAAAACTGAGAAAATATATATTATGAAAGATCAGACAACAGTAGTATTTTAAAAAAATATCTGAATTCGTTTCACGACCCTAACTTGAATGCTTACAAGTAAATCGCCGCTGAAAGATGTGTCACGGTAGGTAACGAAGGCGTACGAGTAAATTGCCACGAGACGTGAAGCTCTGAAATTTACTCAATAGAATTTTCGAACTTTAGCGAGAAAGGAAACATATAACTACTCACTTTGTTTCTAAAGTATTATCGCCGCATGAAGCAATACGGAGCAACGCACAAAAATACTAAGGCCTCATTCGTTTAGATATGGAATGATGTTGAAATGGCTCAAAACGAGTAGGATTGATAGACATGTTTAAAAACATGCTTTGACCAGAAATGACTGTTCGGTTCGCACCAATCTGGTTTGAAAATTAGTCTATTCCACCCAATCTCACCCATCTTTTACATGGAACGAAACCGCACCTACTGAATATCAGAATGAAATCTGCTGATGGAACAATGTGATGCAAGTAAAATTAAAAAAGCCTTAGATTCATTACTTGGCTTAACTGAACACAGAAATTTAACAATGGGAATAGAGGAGCCACGGATTTAATCTTACACATGGTTTGAGTGACACATGAAATCACTCAATCCATCTCTGAAACAAATACGGTTTAAGAATCATTACAAGGCTGCCGATCGAGCCCTAACATGGAAAGTGGTTTTAAGGGGCACACATTGCAGACACATGGCATGTAAGAAGACAACATGGAAATGAAAATGCAATGGGCACAAATAGGAAATCACGACTTCCCAAAGGTTATAAATGTTATCCAGCACTAGCCAAATAGCTAGAAACCAAAACCCAAAAAAAAAAAAACATCTACAGTAGCAGAAGACAGCAGTTCCTACACATGAGCCATTTTATTGCTATCGTAACAACTAAATTGAAAGAGCTTTATCCTCAATCCTGCTGTAACTTTCTTACAATATCATGAACTGAACAAAATCAAAGGAGGGAAGTAGGTACAAAAATGCTTACATCTAGCTCAGTCATTTTCTACTTGAATTTTCCCAATTGCGGGCAGAGAACACGGGCAAACAATGAAAGACTAATACAAGGGTCTGATTATTCATACGTTTAACACAACAGAAAGGGAGGGGCTGAACAAATGAAGGACTCACAACGTAGCAGGGCCACACTAAGCATAGCAACTCTGGAAGAACAAGCCCTTGCTACCATCATTGTGTTTGAATCCAGTTGACCCTTTTTTTTTTCCAATCCAAGCAACACTGATCTTGCAATCCCAAAGCCATTGTGTTGATATGATATGAGCGCACAGCAACTAGCATTATGGCATACCTTGTCGATAGGTGCGCATGAATGCTCACAGGATAGTGAACATCAGTCATCTGAGCAAGCATAAACATCATTTCAAACGATGTTTTCACACGTGTGCTGACACAAATAGGTTTGCTTAAAATTACTAAAAATAAATGTCCATAATCAATTGAATGTTCATACAAATATTCCATCTTTTTGTGAACTGCCATGACCAAGTCAAAACAATAAGTCAGCAGTACAAAAAGTGGCGATGCATTTTGTAGAAATGCAAAACACTGGAAAACATCAAGAAGAGGGCATAACCAGAGTAGTACAGTTTTAACTTACAAGGAGAAAAACAACTTAAGAACATAGGCACTATCAATTAAATGAAGTGAGAAGATTATATTACCTAGTTGACCAAAACCATGTCATCTCCAGCAGACTTGGCAGCAACCACAGCTTCCAACCGTCTCCACGCTGATTCTCGTTGCTCCTGCATCTCTTTGGCTTTTGCTTGTTTCTCCATGTACTGCTGCTGGCACTCTTCAAATAACTCACTGTCCATATCCAAAAACATTTTGCGCACATTTGCTGTGAGACCATGAACTGCTTGATTCCAGTGGCTCTGTATATTCCTCTCAAGAGCTTCAAATATAATTGGAAATATAACTCCACGGTTTTGGGCTATCAAGCTTACAATGTGATCATTGTTCCACAAGAACAAAGCCCGCTCAGCAACCTGACATGGAAAATCAATAATGAAACAAATGTATCAGAGAGAAAGAAGTGGTCCTGTATCATACAAGCTGGAATACTTATCAGAACCAGAAATAGAAAGGAGATTTAAGCATGGGTGGCTTAAATAAGTGACCATTGACAAGGTGTGTAGCAGCAGCACAGCCAGCTATGTCAGAGGCCTTAGTCCAATATCGAAGGATAAAGTGCTACTGAAAGCAGTTTATTTGATCTATTTAATATCAACATTTTGCAAAAAGAAGGGGAGCCCTAGCGCAGCGGTAAAGCTGTTGCCTTGTGACCATGAAGTCACAGGTTTGAGTCCTGGAAACAGCCTCTTGCAGAAATGCAGGAAAAGACCCAAAGTGGTCAGACTCTTCCATGAACTTGTGCAAGCGGGAGCTACATGCACCGAGCCACCCTTTTTCTAATACCAACATTTTGCAGAATGCACCACTAAATTATAGTTGGTCAAAACGCCATAAAGGCATAAGCATAGCAACGCGTCCCAGCATGAGCACTTTGTGAATGTGCCACCTTGTTTCGGAGAAGTTTTCTGGTCAGATGACTAGAAGGGACATGCCAATGTACAGTTGAACCTAATCAGAACGTGAGTTATAGAGAAATGCAGCCTGGAGCATGTAGCTGCACGCAGGCCAAGGGAAGGGTCTGACCAACTATAAAGAAATGCAACATTAAAATGAAATATTAGAACAAGAAAAGACATATATAGTCCATTCATTAATAAATGAATGGGTGTTTTTGCACTTCATGTTTAAGAAGGTGTGGACTCAATTGAATGATGTAATGTAATTGGGAAGAGATCAACTTATAACTGAACATGATTGACACCAAGATTATTTAAGTTAACTAACATGGACCAAAATATCTTATAACTGAATGTGACTGTGACAAAATTATTTAACCAACATGGACAAAAAAAAAATTAGTCAAATGCAACATGAACAATCCCAGTTGAACAACTATTTCATCAGGAAGCACCAAAATTGTTGTGTCAGAACAAAATGATGCTAATATCAATTGTTTGATCACGGAGAAGAGTCCCTTTGTTGCCTTCAACTATAGCAAGTTCAACATGAAAAATAATAGCTGGATATCCCTAGCCAAATACTATACCTAGTAGAGCTAGACATATCCACAAAGGAAATAAAAAGATATGTTCATAGCAAAAGTCTATGAACGAAATGCAGCGATTGAAAAAGCAACTGTTGTAGGCATCACACAGAGAGACAACAGGAGATGAAAAATAAGCCGCTCTTCCACTATTATATGGGAAGATCCTGGTTGTCTATATAATCTAGGCCCTAGTTGTTACCAAACAAAAAAAGGGCTTCGAATAAGGTGTACCCATTGTTTCAATGAGGCATTAATGTTTTCTCTCAGGATAACAAACAGAATGTCAATCACTAACACAATTATTATAGCTAATACTATACTACATAGGCCACAACCCCCAGTTAGCTAAACATATCACAATTTGACAAGAGGAAGAAAACCAAAATGGTTAAAATCCGACAAATTTGAAGGCATTCTTGTCAGGGAATAGAAAAGGAAAGCACGTAAATTATGGGAGGTGTGGCCTCTAGTGAAAACAGCTTTTATAGTATATGCATTACCTCTAGTGAATGCCTAGAAGCACACAAATTATTATTTCCACCAGTGAGATTATCCTTCTAATTTGGTTTTGCTACAAGAAGAAATGGTTTGATTTCCTTCTAATTTCGCATGCCACGCAACTTTAAAAAAAAAGATGAGAGTTAAAGCAGTTCCTTAAATAAGTGCTTCCAGAAACCATTTACAACCAGCAACAAACAGCATGGACATAAAATATGCTTCCTTCCAGGATTACAGATTATCAACCAAAAGAGTTGGAAAAAATTAGGACAATGGGGCATTAATAACTCAGCCCTCCTCTAAGCTCAGAGAAATTTTCTTAGAAATGCAAGACTGGAAATTTGACAACCTATGTGACTGAATGTAACAAGTGTCCCATACATTTGAAGATTTGCTTTATTGATCTCTGATTTATTTTTTCAGGACAATGGGGTCAATCCAACCATCTTACATTTACATACCAGTTGTTTTTATTAAATGTCATTTGAAGATTTGCCCATCTAACGTAAATATTCTCCCATGCATGCAAACATTTGCTTAATATGATTTTGAGCTACAATAACAAAGACTTCTGAATCCCTTTCTGAGCCAAGGAAACAAAATTCTTACAGAAAATGAATGGAGTAATTTATAATTCCATCGGGATAATGGAGCACTAATAACTCAATCCTTTCCTAAGCTCAGAGAAAATTCTCTCAGAAATGCAAGACTGGAAACTCAACAACCTATGTGTCCCATACGTACCTGATAGAAAATAAATCAGAGATCAGTAAAGTAATGAACTCAGTACCTGGAAATGAAAACTATTAAGGCAGCGACCAATCTGCTTAAACAGCGGCACCATGCACCGCTGGAACTCAGCAGGCTGTGTTGCCTCAAGCACTTCTTCGAGCTCTCCAAGAAACAGAACCTCTTTCTGGCAATTTGTGACTGGCCAGTATTTGAGTAGCCCTCTGATCACGGTGTCTGCCAGTTTGTAGTCCTTCTCAACGAACTGGACAATGCAATATGACAGTTGCTGATGGTAGATCGCAACAGACTTGGGCTTGTGCAGCGGGATTAGTGCACGGGAAAGGAACAGCTTGTGCTCCTCCTTCATTGGCAAGGCGAAGCCGTTAATAATGCTCCCAAGGATCTCAAGGAGCTCACCTATGCCATTGTGACGCTGTGTCTCGAAGATGAACCGGTAGAACACATTATTAATGGCCTTGCGGATGAAAGGGCGGTGTACCATGAACTTCCCATAGATGCGATGCAGCACTGTCTTGAGGTACTCACGCTCGCGGGGATCCTCGGAATCGAAGAGTTCAAGCAGGCGGAGGACAAAGGCATGATCCACATACCGCTTGGCCACCTTAGTGTCAATGTCAGGTGACACCACGTATCGGAGCAGGAGCTCATAGACGAGCTGGAGGTGCGGCCAGGCAGGGTCGAGGTAGGGCTCCTCCTCCTCGTCTGGGGCCGCGCCAGGGTCAATGGCGGCTGCGGACTCATGCAGCGCAGGAGGCAGGGGGCGGAAGATGTTAGCCGAGATTGCCGCGACGAGCGCCTCCTGAACCTGCTCCGAGAGGCGCGCCGGCGCGTTGCCCCCCGCGCCCTGCGCAGGGGCCTGCACGTAATCGACGAGCTCGAGTAGCGCCTGGCGCTTGGCCTCCTTCTCCCGCGGGTGCTTGAGCGAGTCGGAGAAGTCGAAGACCGCGGCGACGAGACAGAGCTTGCGGAGGAGGAGACCCGGGCGGTCGGCGGCGGCGACATCGCGGAGGAGCGGCAGCGGCTCGAGGAGGGATGCCGAGGACTGGGAGGCCGCCACCGCCACCTGGTTGGTCTGAAACGCGGCCGGCGCCAGGTGCGGCGAGGTCGGTGAGGACGGCGTCGCAGTGGAGGCCCTGGATGCGTGGTTGACGGTGACGGGCGCGGCACCGCCCGCGGAGGACGACGCGGGCGCCGCGGGGCGTGGCGCGGGCTCCGCGCCATCCCCGCGCGTGCCCTTGCGGTTGCCTCGCTTGATGATCTTGTTGAACATGGTGGATTGGGAGACCGGCGGCGGCGGATCGGCCGATCGATCAGCCAAACAATTCCTTCCTCTTCCCTAGGGGGATTTGGGATTTGGTGGCGAGAGGGAGGGTAGGTGGTGGGGTCCAGGTGGCAGGGACAGAGAGGGGTGAGGTGTGGTCAGCCGGTCAGGTGCGGCGACGACGGGGGAGGAGGCGCCATGGTGACCCTCGCAGGTGGCATGTGAGACGAAGAGGGGATCGATCGGGAAGGAAAAGGACGGCTGAGGAAGAGAAATGGGGGATTTTATTTTGTGTTTATGGGAGGCGTTTTTTTTGTATTTGTGAATTATTTGAATTTTTTTCTGTCCGGGGCTGGATTGGCCTTTCATGCGAGGAAAAAAAAGGAAGAATAGTAGTTACGATATGTTTGTCTTGTTTCCATTTCTTTGATAAGGTGAGCTCTACCTTTCCCTTCCCTAATATATGGGTTTTTTTTAAAAAAATAAAGTCATGGAAGAGCTAGAAAACATGAGTAAAATATTTGTAATAGATTAAGAATATGTTTGTGAAAATATTAAAAATCTCAACAAATAATATGTAGTGAAAAAGGAGTTGAATCAAAATAACAAGTGACATCCCAAAATGGAACATCTAGGAACGCTAGGGTTGGTACTACTAGGGACACGGTTCCTGTGCTGTGCACATTAAGCAGTTGCACTCCGCGCCGTCCGATTTTGATACAGCGACTGTGAGAAAGTTTTGAGAGTTACTGTTTAATCAGTAAGATCAGACCGTTGATTTTCAAATTGGACAGCTGAGATCGCGTGAAGTCGTTAAGTTGCAGTCTCCATTGGGACTGCACCCGAGCCGCGAGCCACGTCCATCTGCATCCAGCGGCGATCAAGATCTTTAACAGTTGACTATCGAGGCAATTGTCACTGAGTGTGGGTTTGACGATCTCAATTCTCCGTGATGAGACATACTTTTTTCGTTCTCAAATTGTTGTCGTCGTTGACTTTTAATATTAACTTTAACTGTTCATCTTATTTAAAAAAATTTAACAAATATTATATATTTTATTATAATTTACAAAGTTATTTGAATTACAACTTACAATTTTTAAAATTTGAATTAATTTTTTAATAAGATGACTAGTTAAAATTGATGTCTGAAATCAATAACCAGAGAATGGATGGAGTAAGAAACATGATTGGCAATGCGTTGTGCGACAAGGCACACGACAGTTAACTGTGGTCGACTACCGACGATCTCAATTTTCAGCGGTGAAACACAATGAACATGGTTGGCGATGTGTCCCTTCTTAAAATCTAATATCTATATGTACATGCCAAAAGATTTTGATTTTTTACTAGTGCAGGTAAGAATATCTATAATCTTGTCAAGTAAAATACAAAAATATATTTTATGCATATTTCAATAGTATAAATAGTTATGGTTTACAAAATTTACCAAACGGCTTTTCATTGGGAATTAACTCATTTGCGTACTCCCTTCCTCGGGGAAGATTGGAGGATTTTGTCGCGCATTTTAAAAGAATGAATAAGGTATAAATGATACTAGTAGTTAAATTGAAACAATTTCCATTAATACCGTGTAAGACAAATGTTCCATGCCCTCTACGACGGCTTCAAGCTAGGAAAATCCGGAAATCTTTGCTAACTCTAAGAGACCAATGCATAGATGGTCGCTCGTTTACATATTTGAGAAAATATGAGAACAATAGGATACAATTAAGTCATGATCTGAGCAAGTATCGAGACAAATGTGAAATTGATATTGTCACGTTTGTGTATTTTAAATTCACTGCACCAAAAAGAAAGTTAATAACATCAAGCGAGTCTATCCACAGTTACAATTATCAGTGTTGTTCCTCTTTTTTTTTTTGTGTTCTATAAGAATTCTTCACTAAAGTAGTGGTATGGATTTAAATGCTGATAGCGATGGCAATTTCTTTAGCGCCACCAAGCATGTGTGGGTTATAGGATAAAGATGAGATGGATTGGAGTATTATTAAACCACAAGACAATATTGGATGTCTCTACAGGTCATGCTGGACGGTATAGTGCTGACTGGCACAAGCGGGACTGGTTGTGATTGGGCCGAGCTCTTGATTTGACATAAAAAAAAATTATTTGCGTCCACCATAACGCATAGTTTCGTAAGCTTTCCATGCTAAAAATGAAATTGAAAATACAAACTAATTGAGGCAACAGGAACGCTAATTTATATATAATATTTCAACTTTTTATGGTAAAACTGAAAGCATGCAAGTGATTTGTCCAAGCCGTCACAGATAAACCGTGAAGCGAAAACGAAAGAACAAGAAAAAGATGCCGCCACATTGATTGATAGACTAAACACACAACGCCACTAAACTTTTGAAGCGTATTCTAAATATCAACGACCAATCTCAACAAAAGTATTGGACTGGTTTTCCAGTAACACAGGGTAATATCAGCCACTCAAAATCCTTGCATGTACCAGATATTTTAAGGACAACAATGCCAAGCAATTGCTGAACATATCTCCTTGCCCACCAGATATTCAGACCAGCAGCAAGAAGCAATCACCGGAAATATAACCCTTGCATACCAGACATTCAGATCAGCAATGATTAGCAATCACTGTTAATATAATCCTCACACAGCTGAGATTTCAAATCGACAATGGCAACCAATCACTGAAACCTCTAACTGCTACAACTTCAGGATACAGGACTGAAACAATTGAACATGAGATAAAAGTTTGAATCAACTCAGCATTCAAACAATCTGCTGGATAACTTACCAAGACAGTAACACTTGTGGCAGTACTGATTGAAATACAGAAAAACATAACAGTACCAAAATAATACATTTAGCATCCTCCATAACTTGATAAGCATTCAGCCATGTGAAACTGCGAACATGAAACTGCTAAATAAAAAGCTGAGTCTAAAGACGTTATCAGTAGCGATCATCATAACGCCCTCCTCCCCTGCTTGGGCGCTCATACGGTCCAGGCCTCTCCCTGTAACTTCCTCCATCGTAGCGTGCAGGTCCTCCAGCATTATAGCGATCAGCGACACCACCACGAGGACCATCCCTGTCATACCCACCACCCATGCCACTCCTTGGCCCATCTCTGTCATAGCTAGCACCACCCCTTGGGCCACCCCTTTCATAGCCGCCGCCGCCACCACGAACTCCATCTCTCTCATAGCTTCTTTCTCGCTCCCTACCATAACCACTTGGTGCATAACGATCTGGAGCACCATACCTGTCTGCACCAAAATGATCACCAGCAGAGGGATAGCGATCATTGGCATAACGATCACGGCCCCCAGCAGCATACCTGTCTCTGCTGTCAACTGGTTCACGGTACCCGTAGCGGCCACCATCGTAACGATCATCCATGTAACGGTCACCATACCTATCAGGTCCAGAAAAACGGTCTCCCCTGCCACCACCACTAAACTTGGAAGAGAATCTGCCAGAACGACCACCAGCATTTGGACAGTCACGAGCCCAATGACCAGAGCGACCACACACAAAGCAATTGCCAGGGGGTGGACCATCACCTCTATCACCACCGTCACGGTAATCTCCTCGTCCACCGCCACTGTCATACCTCGTGTCATCAGTATGCATCTTTGGCTCAGCCTTGTTCACTGAAATGACCCGACCATCTAACTCTTGGCCATGCATCTCTTTGATAGCACTGTCAGCAGCTCGTCGATCATCAAACGTCACAAAACCAAAACCCCTGTGGCGGTTCGTGTGCCTCTCGAGCATTATCTACAAGAAAAAGAAACAATCATGAATGAATATTGGAAATATATACATGAGAAAATAGGCACCAAGACAAGTGAAAAGAAAATAAATTTCAAAAAATAGATGGTCTAGAAACAATAGCTGCAATACTGCAACACATAAGTTCCATAGTTACAACAACAACAAAGCCTTTAGTCCCAAGCAAGTTAGGGTAGGCTAGAATGAAACCCCGAGAGACGACTAAAAAAGAGCAACAACCGGCAATCAAGATTCAGACACGTGAATTGCTAGCCTCCACGAACTCCTATCCAAAGCTAACTCCTTGGCGATATCCCAATCCTTCAGATCTCTTTTCATAGACTCTACCTCTGCCTCTCCACACCGTTTGACCGACTTACCATCTCGCTACGAACCGGTGCCTCCTGTGACCTTCGTTGAATATGTACGAACCACCTCAAACGATGCTGCACAAGTTTTTCCTCAACTAGTGCCACTCCCAATCTCTCTCGTATGACATCGTTCCGAACACGATCTCTCCTTGTGTGGCCACACATCTCTCAACATACGCATTTCGGCTACGTGTAGCTGTTAGACATGCCGCTTTTTCGTAGGCCAAACACTCTACTCCATATAGCATGGCAGGACAAATTTTGAGGTAACAGAAGTGGCATGGAATATATTAATTTAAGCAAATGATTCTACATCAAGAACAAAAAGGCTGCTATATCATTTCAACTCCAAGCTATTACTTTATAAGAAACTGCATTCTATCTAATCTATCCCAATAGTTGCACAAAAATACTTCAAAAGGGTAACCAATAGGCATGTGACAACCTTAAGGTGAACTGGTGAAGTAGAACATGTGGAAGACATTAACATTGAATTCCAAGGCAGCCAACAGGTTAAACAGAACAGCATAACCAGAATAACTTTTCGATGAATCGAGTTATGGTTGCCAGAGAAAGACAACAAAAAGACATTACCTTAGGAGGAGAGTGAGATTAGGCTATTCATGCATCTCAGTGGTTGTGATAATTCAAAAACAAAGGATAACGCTGACATAATTGCATCTACTACCATCGCAACAGAATTTTCCCAGAAGAGCTCGCCCAATATCACAGATAAGCAGTAAACCTATCAAACAATGTCTGGGCACTGCGTTCTTGAAAAGTGAACTATTTCAAGTCAAGCAAACTTTGGCTGCTACCCACATTCACCAACCTCTCCCAGTAGCTTCATGTTGTGGTCTCTGGACAATCAAGAAGATATGTTCGCTGCCACATTCTTTACCATACGAATAACATCAACTAAAACTAGAGAAGCAAATGGCTTCTATTTCCATAAAACAGTCAAAGCGGACATGTGGACTGTACTGCTGCCAAGATTGATGGTCAATGTAGCTCTATAACTATCTTTCCTCTCCAATGCAGCACATGAAGGTGGCTCAAAGCAATAATGGTATCACACAAATACAATAAATCATCAGTCAACACTGGTAGGCTGATATCAAACTTTTATGCTTCTGCCAGTTGTCTTTCAAATGTCACACCTGGCTGCTACTTAATCTACAATGCACAAACATGAAAATCTGGACTCTAACCAACAAAATTGCTTTGAGCGGCTACCACACTACTCAGAATATATATCACAGAAGATAAAACTTCAGAGAACAGTGGCGTTGTGAAAAGTGTTGATTCTTTTACTACCCAAAAAATATAAAGAACAAAAGTTGCTGCAGTTGTTAACGATATCAAACTTTTATATTTCCGCAAGGTGTCTTTCAAACGTCACACCTGAGCGCTGTAATGTATAATGCACAAATATGAAAATCTGGACTCTGATCAACAAAATGGCTTTGAACTACACCACTCAGAAAATATAACATAAGGAAAAAAATTATAAAATAGTGCTGAGAAAAGTGTTAGTTCTTTTAACACCTAACAAAAACGCAAATAACAAAAATCACAGCAGATGTTAATGATTCAAATAATTAAAAAATTTACAAATAACTGCAGGTTTGAATGCATATATTGGACACAATTGGAGAAAGAACAAATTGTCGGTAGTTCAATAAATGCTGACAGAGAAAGGTGTGAAGTGCCATACAAAGAAATAAAAAGCAAAAAACTAGCCATGATCTTTGATTGCACAGATGCAAATGAACTCCACCAATGGCATGGCCAAAAGCAGTGCAACATGAAGATAACTGTTGTATCTTCCCAGCCAATAATCTGTGTTTGACAAATCACAGCAAAAAATTCCTCAAATGCTTACAAAGTAGGCCAATTGACTGATCATTTTGTCATGAACAATAGCCCATGCTGCTGCTCTTTACAGAAGTGCAAAACTCTTGTGCTAGAATGGCAGAATTTCAAAAGCACAAGAACTGCAAACCAAAAAGCCGCAGGGCCTGTGGAGGTAGTGCTTGCCGATTCAGACTGAAAAAATTGTAGCAATATCCCCTCTCTCATCAGACAACAAAGCCGAAAAAAGAATCAGCACAACTTTAGCAAGTAACCAATCACTATTTCCTGCTTATTCCATCAAAATTTCACAAACGAAGTCTCGATTCAAGCATCTAACAGTAACCAACACTGTCAGCCTTTCAGCTCAGATAGCAACAATTATCACTGTGCAATCCAGCTCTGGGAATCTGCCAGCTCATTCAGCCTCCCTCAGCAATCAAAGAATGGGTGACAGAACTCATTCACAGACCCCAGTTGCAAAGAAAGAGAGAGAAAGGTAAGTATACAGCACTGAAAATTCACTGAAAATTAACCAAGTCTATTGAAGGGGGAACAAATTCAAGTGGCATGCTTACTCTATTCGAGAAGCTAAAGAAAATTTATAATGGCAGAATCCCCTAAAAGATCTAATCATCCGATCTAGAATCACTTGTGTCAATTTTTAACAAGTCGATTAATTCAAAAGTACTGCATCACCTAATCTTATTTTCCATGTTTGCCCATTTTGCGCCTAGTTTAGAACATAAGTGAATACATCAACAGATGCAAAGGTGCATTCCCCTTCGACAGCACCTAAAAGCTACTGACGGATCCGCTTTTCCAGCCTGCACCACCCCATCCCTCCCCTCTGCTCAACCCTCACATCCCACCCCTCCATAACCTAACCGAGGACAACACGAAACAAAAGATCTAACAGCGTCGTTTATATGAGAAAAAAAAAACTACCATCGGTATGAGCGCTCGCGGGCTAGGTGTTATACCTGGGCGTCGACGACCTTGCCGAAGCGGCTGAATGCTTCCTCGAGCTTGCGCTCGTCGGTCTGCCACGACAGGCCGCCCACGAAGATCCGGCCCTCCTCCTTCCCCGCCATTGCCGCCTCTCAATAGATCGATGCGTAGGGTCGGCTTGAGAGAGTAGGGGAGGAAAGGTTTGGATTCGGGAGATGGGTTCGACGGGAGAAGACAGACGAGGCGGCCGGGGACGAGGAGGTTGCGACTTGCGAGACCTACTCCGCTAGGGTTTTATTCCGTTCGGCCGCCTTCCATTTGGGGCCATGGGCCTCTCGTCAATAGGTCGTCATGGGATTGTGTGGTCTCGTGATTCTGCGGAAAGGCCCAGGTCTCGGCTGAACAATTTTTTTTTTCTTTTTCTTGGAGCTCCCATTTTTTACACTTGTTTAAGTCCCGTTTCGCGCAACTCAGATTTATCCGACCCATACGAGCCAGATAAATTTATTCGGTTTATAGTTTATTTTCTACTTTAATCTATTGACAGTGTAAAAATTTTACTATAAACAAAAGTTAAAGGCAAACAGAAAACTATGACTTTAATATCATGGGGCCTGAGTCGTGTGGTACCTGGACCGCCTAAGCTAGTGCTTTTAAAGTTACGCTCATCTCCCGTGTTTTGGTTGAAAAGGAATGCTTGGTCTTTAGTCTTCACTGCCAGTTGAAGGACCGACTTGGGGTCTTGAGGAGAAGATATTTTTTCACCTAAAACTATAGCTAATCAGATAGAGTACCACATTCCTTATGAGTAATGCCTCATTCATTTTTTTTCCCAAGGGGAATATATTAATACGCATGTAGCACAGTGTATCCTCAAACTTTTACGGGAAACACTTATGAAAAAACTGGAAATTATAACGAACTCCCAGCCTCTAGAGCTACCTCGGCGTCGCCCGTCGCTTAACACAACCCACAACTCCTATCGACGAGTGACTCCAAAGCATGGATCTGCCGCAAAAGACATCGTCTAAACACACTTCCAAGATAAAATCATCATCAATGAACACACATCGACCGTCAACTCATAAAGAAGAGAAAGAGATTAGAAATCTGTCGTCGCTGACCCGGAGGCCACCGGCCGGACGAGGAATTCAAAGAAGCTGACTACATTGTCACCATGGATAAGCAGCTCATCCTCAGGATGCCCAGATAATCCTCCCCTTCGCACAAAAGGAAGACATACCTCAAGCCTTGACCATCGAAGGCGCCTCCAACAACATAGCAGAGGAGCAAGAGCTTCGCCCCACCAGCAACGAAGCTAATCTTGCCGCAGGGAAGCAACCGATTCCCTCACGCGAAGAAATCAATATGAGGAAGAAGATTTAGCACCTACAAACCTAATATTCCCTCCATACATAATTTACAGGCGCATTATGCCTTGGCACAAAGACCAAGTGAGCGCTGCTGTCTCGCTGTAAAACGCTTTGATTTCGTGTCTAACGGCCGCACCAATTAATTTTGCATGGCTAATTAAGTCGTGGCCTGCCCACTATCTAATCCAGTGCCAATCCATCTTCCTGCATGTGTTTCAATCCTGCATTGCCGCGTCATGCAAATGACTTCTCGGAAGTCATGCGCAAGGCTGACGAGGCTAATAGAAATACGCACAACAATCATAGAAAAACCAGCTTCACAAATACGCACAAAATTCGTGAACAGAGAGAGTACTAAGCATAAAACTAACTATGTACAAGCCCTTACTCCAAATTCTGTTTCCCCTTCCCCTTCGACCCCGACGAAGTCGCCCGAGAGGAGGGGAAGCGACAAAATGCCTTCCACCGCTGTTTGGGACTGTAGCGTGGGGAAAGAGACCAACACTCGAGAGAGCTCATTCATATTTATAACAAATACAACCTTTTTTTTAAGAATTACTTATAACAAATACTCCTGCTCAACCTTCAGTGGTAAGTGGCCAAGCCACGTTAAGACTGTTGGGTATGAATGCACTCACAGTTTGATATGTTTTACACTAAAACTTTTAAATTTTCACCATTATTCAGTTCGCTCATGGCAGCGGATGCAAAACCCATCCACAGCATGCTCTTGCTTTGCACCCTGTTCCCCGGAGCGCTGTGTGGACTTCCTGTGCATGCACGTCCGCCACGCCAGTTTGGCTGCCGGGGCGCCCCGCGCTCACAGACCACGGTCGGAGCGCACGCTCATGCTGGTGATCACGCGCACGCATGGTCTGGTACGTAGTCCGCGCGCGTTCGACGTCCCGTTTCGGTCGTCCCGGGTGATGCCCAGAGAATCGGCTACACACAAACAGGTGCAGGTACTAAGATATTTGTCCATTGGTAACAGAGGAATGGCTACTAGCAACCCCAGTGACCCCTGAATTTGCATCATCACTTGAATCATCAAACGCATAGGTACCCGCACTCCCATACGATACGCCGCACGTAGTGACACACAAGGTACGGATCGATCGATTCACCCAGACCGCCAGACGTTGGCGCATCTACGTATCGCTCGTCAACGAATAATCTGGCTTGACAATCCCCTAACATTTCAAGCCTTGCCGCCATTGACGCCCCCGGTACTGCTACTTTCTTTCGTGCCACTAACACTGCTGCCACCGTTATTGGCTCCCTGCTGTCCCTGATGATCTCCGGCAGCAGCTCCCGCGGCCATGTCGACCTCCCTGAACTTGCCGTACAGGTCACCTCTATAGAACTTCCTTGTCCGCCACGCCAGCACCAGCGACACGAGCGCGCCGAGCAGCGTGACGCCGGTGATGATGAGGAACGACTCCCTGAAGCATCGCACCCCGACGCAGGTGAGGTCCTTGCCGCGGCGCCCGCCCTGCCGCAGCGCCTCGCGGTCGTACATGCGCCCGGCGATGCGCACGTTGAGGACGTAGGAGCCCACGGGGCTCGCCACGGCGCCGAAGTTGTAGAGCGTGGAGTAGTACTTGAGCCCGAACACCTCGGAGATGACGGCGAAAAGCAGCGGCCACTGCGCGCCGAAGCAGAAGCCCAGGATCACGGACGCCGGGTACAGCCCGTTGCTCACGCCGAGCGCGATCAGCAGGTGCCCGACGCACGCGAGGAGGAGCACCACGGTCAGCGCCAGCGGGCGGGGCACCTTGTACTTGGCGAGCACGTACTCGGAGGCGAAGCCGGCGACCACGCGCCCCGCGTAGTTCCAGATGCTCACGAGGGAGACGAACGTCGCGATGCTGCGCTGCGGGTAACCCAGCGACTGCCCGATCTGGCCCATGTTGTCTATCGCCGTCAGCGTGCCGCCGACGCCGCAGATGGTGGCCACGAACAGGACCAGCATGTCCACGCTGAACAGGGCCTGCAGGATGGTGTAGTCCTCGCCCCTCGCCGGCGGCCGGAACACGTCTTGGAAGCATGATGGCGACTTAGTCTTAGTATCGGCGTTGGCATCTGTGAGCGGCTCTGGTGGTGGTGGTAGTGGATGCTTGTTCTCGTCGACCGTGATCGTCACGATAGATGTACTCCTGGTCGCCGGCGGTTGCAGATATGTCTTGAGCTCTTGCTGGACGACGATGACGATCGGGAAGAAGATGAGGAGGAGCAGCACCGTGGCCGTGACGTAGTAGGCCGGCTTAGGGAAGCCGATCACCTCCAGCTCTACGACGTTCATGACCAGGAGGTACACGGCAAGGACGATGGAGGCGTAGAGGAAGTAGAAGAAGGCCCTGCGCTCCCCTCTCACCGACCCGCCCCGCGGCATGATGCGGATGGTGGGAATGAAGAGCACCGAGATGGCGGCGGGGAGCCACGCCATAAGCAGCACCAGGTCCGCGCCGTCGTTGTCGGTGCCGTAGATGGCGCGGTACAGCTGCGTGAAGATGGCGCCGCTGAGGCCGACGAAGCCCTTGAGCAGGCCGAGCACGACGCCGCGGTCCTCGGGGAAGTTCTTGACGGCGGTGACGAGCGCGCCGGTGTTGGCGAACGACTGCGAGTTGGCGCCCACCGCGATGTACAGGCACATGAGCCACACCGGCGGCCGCGCCGTGCGCCCGGTCACGGCGAGGTAGATCATCAGGTACCCGACCAGGTTCATGCCGGCGCCGCACGCGAGCACCACCCACGGCGGGGTCACCTCGTTGATGAGACCCGGGAGGATGCCCACGTTGGCGCCCACGTCCTTGAAGAAGCTCAGCGTGTTGAGCGTCTGCTGGTCGTACCCGAGCGACGTCTTGACCGCCTTGGAGTAGATGCCGAAGATGTACGTGCCGCCGGCCGCCGCCATGATCAGTATCGACGCGAAGAACATGAACCAGCGCCCGCGCATGACGTGCATGGCGAAACGCATGGTGCCGCCGGGTCCGGCCGTGGCGCGGTCGATGCCGAACACCATCGCCGCTGGCTCTGAGGACGACCACTAGTACGCACAAGCGCTCGTGCTCGCGCGCGAGTGCACACTTTCGGTGGCTAGCTATATGTACGTAGTAAAGGGCAGCAAGGGAACGTGAAAATTTTTGTCTGTTTCTACGTTTTTTCTGTGAAATTGAATTAATTTTTGTAAAATTTTTATAAAATTCTTGCGTACCAAAAGTGGCCTAAGAGGTGGAAAAACTTATAAGAGATCTGATATCCGCAAATCAAAAAAGATATCTGTGTGTATATGAGAAATTTATTCCTTCTCCACACGAGCACAGTGTGATAATCTATTTCTATGACTAGTGAACCACGAGCGGATTGCGCTCTTAAATTATCTCTTTATTTTAAGGATTAGATATATAAAAATTATATAAAAAAGCTCATTAGTATGAGAATTAGCACCTATCCGCCCCCTGAAGCAAACGAAGATTCTTGCCACCCGTACGCACTGCGATTCTTCTCTCCCAAAGGATAGGAGACGACCAAAGTACGGGAAATGGTCGGGTTTGTTTTTCAGGAATTTTAAGTTTGTGTAAATCACATCAATTTTTAATCACAGAGTATGTGAACTTCACGTCGTCACCAAAGCGATGCTAGCGTGCTGGATGTGCAACGGACCAATCAACTGGTCAAAGCGCAGCAGGTCACCATTTTAGGTACGCAGGAATAGTAAACCTTTCTAGATGGTGGTTCCTATCAGTCAATTGATTCCTAACCAAACTACTAGAAGGGTTGAATTTAAATCGAATAACATTCACCAGTTAAGTCTCTTACGGGTTGCCGGTGGCGACGTCATAATTTGACCATTTTTCATGGAACGCTGATGCGATCGCTATTGAATTCATGTGTGAACGCACGAGTTTTCCTACAAGTCCAAAATCACTCCCAGGACAAGCCTATCAAGTCGAAGAACATAAGAAAATGTTCCACTGGTAGTAATAAGAGCAACTCCAACAGGTAAGTATAAAAGAGGATTTATATAGTAGCTAAATCTGTATAAATAGTTAAAAAAACACTAAATTCAACATGTCATATACTACTAATCACATAGCTAAAAAATTTAAATATGCTATTTGTAGCCAATGGGCTGTTAAATAAGCTAGCCCATTTCTAATCTAGGTTTAAACACTACGATCTCCATGTTCTGATGGCAATAAAACTACTCATATTCCGTCGTTCTTGCGGCAATCTGATGCGTCCCATGCGATGGCTTCCGTAGTTCTATTGCCCGGCACACGTACATGCGATCGTTGACTCTCAAAACAAGCACGAGCAGCAAGCAGGCAGATTGCACGAGCAGCAGGCAGATCACCCAGGATACGCACGAGCAGCAGGTGATTTGGCGTGGGAGAAAGAACTTCACGCGAGAGATATGCACGGGCAGGGAGAAAAAACATGCGCGGGGATGATTCCAATGGATAGATCGACCAATCCAGTTGTTAAATATGGGTATCCAATTGATTGGTATTGAGGATAGTTAAATTTAAGTGCCTGATATAAATATCTGTTAAGGTTTTTAGATGCACCCGTGCGGAAACGCGAAATTCGAAAACATTCCTTTGTTTCAAAGAGAGCCTAAAAAGCAAAAATCAACTGTGGAAACGCGAAGGTTTTTTTTTTTTTTGATTAAGAAACACGAAGGTTACCACGAAGCAGAGGGGTAATGAATCCAAACTCTACCCCAAAAAGGCTAACACTTGCCGAGAATACTATGAAGCACCGCCAAAGGCTCATGTAAACTTTGCACTCTGAAACAAAGTCATGAACAGGATCCAGAATGGTTTCTAGATGCACCCGTGCGGTCCCGGCCATGCCTCCGACTGACCAAAAGACTCTCCCCGGCTCCGGGGGATTCTTTGCCCGGAGTCGCCGACGATGTCGACTGCTGGTAACCGCGGGCGAATTCCGGAGGCCACGCACGAACTCACTCCTCCGGCCGAGCTACCCTGCGCCCGCCGTCCGCCGTCACGAAAACACGCCACAAAAGTCTCCTTCTCCAACTACTCCGCCGTTCAACTTCCAACTGACGAATTAAGCGTTTCGATTCACCAGACCTCCACCAACAATGACGAACCCGTTACGTACACTGACAAAGACCCTCAGCGTCGTTTCCAGGGCGTTTCACCGCCGGATCGATAAGCTCACCATCCTCTTGTTCCAGGCAGTCTCTATCCACATGGCCAATACATGGCAGCGCAACAAGCGTACAAGTCTGCGTTCAAAGTCTTTGCGTCAAGAGCAGGCAACCAACCCCCCGATCAATTCAATTCCAAGTCTGGAATAATCAGTGCTACTACTGCCGTGCATACGTGGGTGGTGTTGGTGTCGACGCGGCCATGACTCGGAAATTACGTGCCCCGGATGCAAGAAACTGCCGGTTTACTGAGGATCACTCATAACTGTGATGAAGTCAAAGCGCCTTTACCCTGCATGGGAAAGACTCCTCATGCTTCAGTGTTAGTGCCAGCAATGTCAGATGCAAAGGCGCCTGTTATGTACGCTGCAACCCGGAATTCTTCAGAGGATCACGAGGCAAAACCTGTATTTGGAAACCCAGCCAGCGCATAACTCGAAGCCTACACGACAGCGCCAGAATCACAGCGCTTTCAAATTCCTACGCAGCAACCACACAAACAAAAAAAGATGATCTTAACTAACCAGAAGCTGTTCACTGCCAGCTCTTGCAAAAATGGATCCATGTCTTTCCCAATGGTCTTAAGTCTGACATCACAAGCCAAGGCACAAACTAATCATATTAAAGTTTTATTTTTAGTCCAGAAGAGATATTATTATTCCAGTTCTCATAAGGGCCGGGGTCCATCCGACCTTCAGCAGTAGAACATGAACTGCTTGACGTTCTCTTTCACGTCAGGCAGCCGAGTCACCGGGACAGCGCGGTCATGCGCCCGCGAGCTGCTCGCACGAGATCCTTGATCGGAGAGACCATCGTCCAGGTAGTGGCGAGCCCGATAAGCCGCCAGGTGCGCGTAGTATGCTGGAGGAACTGTGAGCAGAAGAGGGAGAAGCAGAATTCAGTAACACGAGAGTGAGACTTCAGAAGACTACAGCAAGTTATACAGCAATTCCTACCTATCGAGATTGATCGCGTGCAGCGTACGTACCTGAAAGAAAGACAAACAGGACGATCGAGATGAACAAGATGGCCAAGTGACAGTTGAGATTGAGAGTTTGAGAGATACTAAAAAGTGAAGACTGCTTACGTGTAGCATAAATTGTAGGTCAATGTCTGCAGCGCATCAGCAGTGAAATGGTTTTCATAAAAAAGGACATGTAATGCGTTGGGCGGCTTGTTCCCTGTCAGTGAGAAAAAAAAAAGATACTCCATCCGTTCTTTAATTGTTGTCGTTGTTGACTTTCAACTCTAACTTAGCCCATTCGTCTTATTCAAAAAATTAGTTCAAATGTGTAAAATTTTAAATTGTGATTCAAATAACTTTAATGATAATTGAAATTATAACAAAAAATATTATATTTAGTAAATTTTTTTAATAAGACGAATGTTAAAAGTTGGAGTTGAAAGTCAACGGCGGCAACAATTAAAAAACGGAGGGAGTATATAAGAGTGATAGTGAAAATGTAATAAACCAAAACATCACATGAATAAGCTTCTGTTCACCTGAATGCCGGAGTGACTGCAGAGCTAGAAGTCAAACTCGCTGGGGTGACAAATCTTTGTGTCGACAACAGTTCCTGCGAACAAGAGCAATCAACAGTTCAAGTCAGTCCCTGCCCATAAAAAAAAGGAAGAGATGATTCCCGGGAGACATCCAAATAGAAGCATGAACGCAAGATGCCCATGAATGATAGTAGGTCTGACAGAGAATAGGGCTGCAAATTTCTCTGCCGAAATTTATTTTTACCTGGTACAATATTTCCGCTACGATCAATTAGATCCCGTGAATAATAATCTTCTGGAAAAAGCCGCGTGTGATGATTTTTCTGCACCACAATGAATGTAACAAGGGGCAGGTAACCCTCTTCTAAGCTAGCGCAGGCCTGAGCATACAAATACATAGTAAGTAAAACTATATGCACAGAGAGAAGATATCGTTGCAGATGCCTGGGAAATAGTACACGAAAATGAAGACAGAGTGACAAAGAAAACCTTGCAAATTGCATCCATTTCATATAGCAAGACCTGACAGAACTGCCCTTCACTAACACCATCTCTGCATGCAAGAAAATGAACTTTAAGCTAAGGTAGCGAAAAACCACCAGAGATAAACTCTAGCAAACACAGCTTTCTTTACAAACCGGTAGAAAATAATCCTTTCAGGTTTGCGTTTCCCATTCGCTTTATAGAATGACACGAGGAGTTCTCTGCAACAACAATTTCCCTTTTATAAATGAGAACGAGATAGCGGTATGATAAGAACAATCAAACTAGAGAACTGAGATGTTCAAGATGCCTTATCGTAGGAGTGTAAAACAGAAACAATGAGGTTACCCTCCAAACCTCTTGAGTTCGACAAAATGAACTAATGTTTCAAAACCCCTTTCACTTTGGAAAACTTAGCTCAATTTTTTGTACTAAAGTGGTTCAGAGGGTAACCTTACGTGCAGCTATTTACACCCCTACCTGATCATTCCACCACAAGTAAGTCCTTTCTGTGTATCCTTAACTTCTGTGAAAAGATCAGTTATGATCTCTTGCCTATGGCCTTGTGATGACACCAAACATCTGTACGTTGACACCTCTGGCCAATCCATTGATGCAACAACCTATCACAACTTAACATTACTAATAAGTAGTGCCACGGGTCAACAAATCTCATCAACGTCTACATCCAGGGAAACAGACAGAGCAGCCTACTGCATATCATGATAGGAGCGAGTCAAATTAAGGATCTCAGGAAGGGGAAAAGTAATGACAAAAATCTGTACAAGCAACATATGATGACTAAACTGATCCTATATTGATAAAATCATTTTCCTACTTCATTGAATCCAATGATCACTACCTGCTCTACAGAATGTCAGGTACCAAAAGGAAACGACTTACTTAATTTACAGAGTAGATTTAAAAAACCTAAAACTATTTTGATTAGTAGAAGAAAACTAAAACTTTCTTACCATGAGTCCATCTGATTGCTGAAGGCTGCATTTAATGTATCTTTTAACATCCATCATACTCTAGTTTAGATCAAAATAGGTAAACATACTGTTCCCAAAACAGATGAAATATTTATTCGGTTATCATATGGATCTACTAATTCAAATGAAAAAAGTCATTACAAGTCAATATAGAGGTCAAACAAAACAAAATTGGGATGCAAAATACCAACCGCTGCAATAGATGGAGATGAGTCCTCCCCTGGAGCTGGGTGGGTGACATCAGCTCCAAAGATAATTGTAGGTAAATCTGTTAACAGATGTATCCTCCGATGCTATGCATCTTTGAGAACACTATTACGGCCACCAACCTACATGCAAATTGGGAGAGGCAGAAACAATCTCAAAATTAGAGACATATGGAACTCTCTCTTCGCAGATAGAAGGGCCAAACCCATACGAGTTCAACCTTAGCCTCCATTCTTTTTTATCTGTCATTCTAGCATTCATGGTCTCCCCCAATTCACCATTTCTCTCTTCCTAATATATCTCTATATCTCCCTCCTGGCGGTTTTCTATGCACCACCACACCTTTTTAACTCCTCAATTCCTATACTAGAGCCAAAGCGGCAGACATAAGGAAACAGAGGGAGTATGATCTTTGTTACTACTGAGACCAAAAATGACAATGTGAGAAGCAACTTTTTAGATTCACCTTACCTTAACATTCATTTTAAGGGCAAGGTTTTCCAGAAACTTTTTGTCACATTTCTGAACATTTTTAGGTAGACAACACTGGGTTATTAGACCAAGCTCAGTTTCACAAATCCGCTTTACTCTTCCTGCACATGTAAGGAAATGCCAGAACAAGATGTTAGAATTAGAAGAATTATACAATAATATAAAGCGCCGCCTAAAAATGAAAAAAAATACAAACTTTAAAGTAATTTGACGTGCTTACCATAAACAAATCTTGTATTTGCATCAGGTAACACTATGATTAGTAATTCAAGCTGCTGCCCAGTAGCACCTTGTTGAGCAAGCACTTGTGAAGATTGTTGAAGTGCATTTGTGAGTACGGCTTCTAAGTTATCTGAGCATGCTTGCCAAATGTCCATACATGGCTTCCCATTTACTTGCTATCATACAGCGCAAAGAAATGTCAATCCATAATATTATCACAGTGAAAGGTGGGCATAAATTGAATGTTGTGTCTTTACCATGCCGAAATTGTTGCACACATCGATCAACTTGTTGCAAAACATCTTAATGGCATTTAAATGCAAGCGAGAAGCAAAAGTCACACAAGCCCAGTACTTAAGGGACCCACCATTGATAAATCTCTGACATATATATAGAAAGAAAAAAATGGTTGATAAAAAAGTAGAAAATTAGTGATGACTACATTTTTTTTGAACCAATTTGCGCATATGCCTAAGTGGTAATAAGCATGATAAAAAATTGCATGTATGCTTGCATGCAACTAAATTCTTACCAAAATGAAAGAATTAGAGCTGAGAAAGAATTGGAGGGTGCAGTACCTTGTTTTCATGTTCCACTGACCAAAGAAAGGCAGGCACTCTTTTTCTCATCCAGAGTCATGGTATTTAAGCTAAAACGGAATAAAAATGACCATAAGTATTAGTAGCAGAAATATGCTCCCTCTGTTCCAATTTAACTACTTGCTATTTTAGATCTGAGCATGGGAATTAAGGATGGGTAGAAAAGGTGGTATGCTAAAAACAAGGAGGAGAGAGATAGACATAGATATATTCGGAAGAGAGAAAGGTATATTGGGAAGTGAGGATGACAAATTGACAAGTAAATTAGAAAAACTTAAAGACTCTAGGATGACAAGTAATATAGGACAGAGGGAGTATTAAACTGTAAAAAAGGGCACATATTTACCGCTGGAGGTGGCAGCACACGAGCATCAACCAAAGAAAGTTGAGTCATAATCTTAATACTGAATTCTTTGGCGTAGTAGTCAGTGTCATAGTTGTTCTGATTAACTACCTGAGAAGATAAAAGAGTCAGGGACTTTATACCAAAAGAAAATAGTGAATATCACACAAAATCATGTACCCATATCAGATAGCTATTAAATTTACCTCTAAAATGTTATTCTCTCTTTTTTGTGGTCTCTCACATGCCAACTTCAAGATACTTTTGACTTGAGTCTCATTTAGTTTTCTAGAATAGCGTTGTCCTTCAAGTATGTTGCAAACCTGCATAAACCGTGAGCATTCATGACAAATTATCCCTGTAATCTTGTAACGAATTGAGATATCCTGGCGATGTGTGGCTGCAACGCGAACTCCTTTCAGTGCTTTTTTCAGCTACAAAGATAAATTTATCATAAATCATTACATATTGATACATTTAAGGTAATCAAATGTGGAAATAATGATGGTGTTATAGCCCAGCCCATACTTTCATACAATCCTGATTCGACAAACTCCTTGAGGCATCATGGATATTCAGATATTCCAATACAAAGTTTATAATGGGTTGACCCTTGTAAAAAGCAGTAGCACAAATATCTGGATGATGGGCAAGAGTTAATTATTATATCACAAATCCTCATTATTAATACGAGTTTCACACTCTACAAATCATACAATAAATGATGATCTACAGGATTAAAAAGTTCATCTGATAAAGGTGATTTTCCATAAATTCTTCAAGTAAGAAATTCAAAGTAAAACAGGTCTCCAACCATGCTAAATATTGTTTCATCCTACAACCAGGGTTTGAGTTACAGTCTAAATGATGGACATACTGCATAAAAGTTGAAGCTAGGGATTTAGTTTTGTAAAAAGTGACTTCTGCAAATCTCAAGCATGTCGGTAAATATAATAGATATTATATATACATTGTCAAATTTAATTTGTAGCATCATGAGAATGTTGAAACGCTGCATTTGCTTGCTAGTTAATAAACAAGAATACTTACTTTGAAGTAGTTAATATTGAGTTGCATACACCAACCAGTTGATCCAAAAGCTTAAGCTGATAGGGAAATGCAATTCTCTTGTACTCCAACACTCCCCCTCACGTGCAGCTCTCGTAGGTGCAAACGTGGAATAGGAGTGAAGTTACAATTTATTTTAATAAATTGTGTCTGCCAAGATTCGAACTTGAGACCTCTGGCTCTGATACCATATTGAGTTGCATGCATCAACCAGTTGACTCCAAAAGCTTAAGCTGATAGAAAAAAGTGAGCAATTCACTTATACTCCAACAGTTAAGCTAAATCTACTTGGTTAACTCATATTTAGCTTGACTTTTTGACCTGATTCAAAGATAAGTAGGTAGTATATAGAGCTAATAAATGAAAAATTCACACTGAGCACTAACTGGAATGTGGAATTGATACATTGCCCCAATCCAAAAGCAAGCATTTTCAAAGTTCAGACTTTGTTTGTTACTCTCTTAACATTTGAGTGCACATAAAAATACCATAGATACAAGTGCCACGAATAAAAACAGGGAAAAATTGACTATGTATCCTATTATCTAAGGTGCAAATATTAGGTCCAAAAATACCAATATTTAGGGACAATCCCATCTGTGTTGGGCGTAGACTCTGGTAGTAACCTCTCCAACCTTCGACTCCATTTCCAATATTACCATCGGATCTATCACCATATCCAAATGCTTTTGAGAAAAATGACCTCGAGATTGACACGTACCTGCCACAGGTTAGCCAGAAATAAGTCATTTGTTGATGATCAAATCCAATGACTAGGCTTTGCCGATCAATCGACTTGTCTTCTCCATGAGAAACAAATGTGAATGAGTTCATATATAATGTGTGTACTATTTACCTAGAACTTGGGCATTCCCTCAGAGTAATATCAAGAGCCTGAATAGTATCCTGTGGCAGCTCCCTCTGACTACCAGCCAAAAACTGCTGAAGACTGTACATGTCTAATTTTGCAGCATCCTTGATTGTCACGTTGTACTCCTCTCTGCGGGAAGACAAAAGATTAGCAAAAAAGCGAATAAGAGAACTTGAGATATCAAATATGCGGCATAAAATGGGAGGCAAAATTGTACCCCTGGTTTGTTCTATCAAGGTTTGTTAGTTTCAGAACAAAGTCCTTGGTTTTGAACGGAAGTGGACCTGCTGTGAACAGGTTCTTCCTTCCATCATAAACAGGCAGTCGCCCATCCAAGTACTGGCTGTGCAATTTAACAAGCTCGTTAATTATCCATCTGTTTCTGTCTCGTGACTTCGATTCTGGAGTGATTGTCACCTGTAAGTGTAAAAAAATTGACACTACACTTATAAGCAAGAATATTTCTTGTAACATGTTGATTTCATCACACAGAGTTAAGGATAGTTATACCTACTAGTTTGAAGATTATGAAACAATCATGAGTTTTTTCTTGAATATGCTGGATAGTTGCATATCTTTGTATTAAGAAGGAGAATAATTGTTCCATACAAACGCCACTACCTCACACCGGACCAAACTATGAGGGGCAGTGGCATACAAACAAAGGATACAGTGACCTAAAAACTTAGGGTGAGACCTGACCACAAAAATCTTTCTTTTTTCGAAAATGGGGCACAACAAACTTACAGTTGTGCAATTATTAGTTGAGAATATTGTAAAATTCAGTCCCATCAAACTGTGTACCATAGTCTGTCTACGTATATATAATAGGTCATTCTTTGTTTTTGGAAAGTATACTAATATATTAACAATTTAGCAAATAATTGACCTTTTTTCATATGTGTTGATCGGGAACAGGTTTATTTTCTTGTATGTGAAAAGTTTTTTTTTGTTTCATGTACACATGACAACATGTTTTGCCATTTTGTTACATCATGTATGTCAGTATATGCCGCGTCTATCCTAGAGGCCAACTGAATTTGTATCAAGTTTTCATCTACTCCCTCTGGTTTAAAACATGAAGCATAGATAAATTTGAGTGGATGGCAGGCACAGGATTAAGAGGAATGAATTTATAGAGATATAAGGAAATATGAGAATACTTTAAGGTAGGCTTCTATTGCTTATCCATATTTGCTTTACTTTTCTATACCAATTTATTATTTGCATGTCATTAGGAGAGTCAATTAACCAAATATGCATGTGGAATTAAATGATCCCTTAATGCAAGCGTGGCTGTGTAAAACTATAGCCGTGTATATCATTATCCATATTTGTATCCCTGCAGAGTATCCAATAAATTCAATTGATTCAGTTCTTATCATGGAACTTGAGCTAAAGAACAGTTCTAGAACATCCAAAAATCGTGATAGGGAACGGAAATTAGAGACTGTTGATTTCTTAAGTGAACAAAAAATTGGGTTTCCTAATCTCGAGCATAGCGTGTGTGTGTGTGTGTGTGTGTGTGTGTGTGAGAGAGAGAGAGAGAGAGAGAGAGAGAGCATGCATACGTACATCATAGTGATAGATCTCCTTGTCAGCGAGCTGCACGAGGAAATGGTTGGCGCGCCCACGACACCTCCGCCCGACCGTCCCGTACCCGGCGCGAGCGGGTAACACCACCGCCTTGCTCGAAGCAGGACGCAGCCTCACATGAGCCGCCTTATGGCCACCTGCAGTCTCGACCACCTCTTCCCGTTCCACTCGCGCGTGGGCGGCAGGCGCGTCCGCCGGAACCGACGACGGCCCGGACAGCGCCGCAGACAGCACCATCCTCGACTGCACCTCGCCTCGCAGAACCTCAACCTCAGAAGGTAACGGCGCGGGCGCGGCCACCTGCCCGCGGGCGCGCCCCTGAGCCGCGGCGTAGCAGCCACCTCGCCCGCCACCAGCCGGTTGGGGCGCCTGGTAGCGGCCTCCCATGTGTCCTCCGCGGCCGCCGCGCGCCGCACCGTCGCGATCACCACCGGGGCCTCGGCCGCCCCGCCCCCGTCTGCCTCCAGTGCCACGCCCGCCCCCATACTCGCCGCCGCCACCTCGACCACCACGATCAACGACTGGAAGTTGATTTGCTGCGGAGCGGAGTAGACGAGGGCACCGCTGCGTGCATAAATACAGCGGGGGCGGGACATAGAGTGGAGAGCGACGCGACCAACGAACACGCCGTCACGGTCAACCCTTACGTGACTGACATAATGGACCCATGAAACGTTTAGTCCCACGCGTCGGGAACGGACCACCAGACTGCTTATGAAACCGCCCTGAAAGATTGCAAAGCGTGACCGACGTGGGTCCCATACGTGAGTTGCACCAAAAGCAATTGGTAACGACCCCGGCTAGGGGGTGACCGGGGGATAAAAGCTGACGTATACTAATTTTTATAATTTATCTTATTTAAAAAAGTATAATAAAAATTATATATTTTATTATAATTTGATTTATAATTAAAAATATTTGAAACATGATTTGAGACTTATAATTTTATATATTTGAACTAATTTTTTAATAAAACGAATGATCAAAATTAATGTCAGAAATCAACAACGACAAATAAAAGTGAACAAAAATAATTTTTTATTAAAATTTAGTAAAAAATAATTAGAAATTTAATTCAATTTTAATTGGATTCTGTTTTCCCTATTTTTATTGTATTTATTGGGGTGACCGGGCAAGGCGACGACGAAACGCAATCCGGATCGCAAATCGTTTGGGCAGTCGGTGGCCGGAGTCGCGAGGTAGAGTTCACGCGGGATCTATGGCAACAATGTACCGGTGTACCGTTCTCGAGAGACGAGTGCGGACCCGTCTCTCGAGAACGGTTTGCGTCGAGCAGTGGCAATGCAAGGCAAGCTTGCGGCGTTATGATGGTACTCGCGACACGGAAGGCTACAACTAAACAAACACTGCCTTGCTTATAGGCTTTGCCTGTATCTACTGCTTTGCTTGTAGGTTGCAAACAAACCGCATCGCACAAGGCAATTCAATGGAGATGACAAAGCTCCAGTACAAAAACCACCATAAGGTTCAGCCAATCGGTTCAAAAGAATTCGTTCAAAAGATGATTCTGTTTGGCGCACAACACAGGCTCGCCACATTCACCCGACAGATTCCTGCAGTATACCACCCGAACAGAGTTCTACGACCGCAAAAGACCCACGTCTTGCTGGCAAAAACAGCAACTTCAGCAGTAAAACATGAACTCCTGGACGTTTTCCTTGATCCTGGGAAGTTGCCTCACTGGACCTGGTTGATCAGACGTCCGTGCCACCGACGAGTCCTGGTCAGAGATCTCATCCTCCAAGTAGTATCTCGCACGATAGGCAGCCAGATGCGCGTAGTAAGCCGGAGGCACTGTTACAATTCCGACAACAGCTCAGATTGTTAACAAAGCTTAAAAACGGGGAAAAACTTAACTGGCAGACAACTTGCACGCTGATATGCAAGTCTTGTGTCTACACTACTCTAGCTCACCTATAGAAACCGACCGAGTGCACCGGGCATAACTGCGAACACGCGAACATCGTCAGAAAAAGCTAGTTAGAACACGATAATAAAGCAATACACCGATAATTGCAAATTGACGAGAGAACAGCAACAATATCATACGTGTAGCAGAGGTTGTAAGTCAAGGTTTGGAGGGCATCCGCGCCGAACCCATTTTCATCAAAAAGAACATGGTAATGTGCTGGGCGGCTAGTTCCCTGTACAGGGCAAGAAAAAGAAAGGATATCTGAAGAGTATATCGACCGAATGAATTACCAGGAACTAACAGAACTCACAGATTGGGGTTTGCAGCGTCGTTCGTGCAAAAACATACCTGAATACCAGAATGGCTGCAGAGGTAAAAATCGAACTCGCTCGGGTGGCAAATCTTGGTGTCGACTACAGTACCTGAGGTTCATATATACTTGAAACATCAATCTCATGTGTGGAAGACACACACTGTTGTCCACACACGCACACACACACACACACGCACACACACACACACACCATATTCATTTCTTACAAAATCGACTTACCAGGCAGGATATTTCCACTTCTATCCGTCAGATCTCGCGAACGATGATCCTCAGGAAACAGACGGGTATGGTGCCTCTTTTGCACGACAACAAATGTAACCTTAGGAAGATAGCCATCCTGTAAGGTAGCACATGCCTGGCTCCATAACCAAAACCATCAGTGCATCGCAAAAACATGAATATCATAAAGCTTCACACATAAAAATGGAAAACGCCTAAAGTTAAAATTCTAACAAGAAATACATACTTTTCGGATTGCGTCCATCTCATAAAGCAAGACTTGGTTGAACTGCCCCTCACTGACACCATCTCTGCAAAATGATTTTGCGTCAGAATCAACTTGTACAAGAAAATAAAAGGATGAAAATATCCATACTAACCGGTAGAATATAATCCTGTGCGGCTTGTGTCCAGTTGACTTGTAGAATGATACGAGCAAATCCCTGAAATATAAAAGTTGTGTTATAAGCACAAAGAGAAAAACAAAAATGTTATTACCACACAAATGAACTAAGCATAATATTGAAACTTTTTTCAAAATGAAATAAACTTACCGGACCATTCCGCCTCTTACAATGCCTTTCGCTGAATCTTGTACTTCCATGTAAAGACTGTTTATGATTTCGTCCCTTGGGCCTTGTGCAGATACCAAGCATTTGTACTTTGTTACTTGCGGCCAATCCATGGATGCAACTACCTACAAGCATATTAACAACAAGCTATAAGCCAGACACACAAAGGGATCATAAGGCGAATGGAAATGCCATCACGGAAGGAGAATAGCCTGATTCACAAATCAAATAACTTGTAAATGGAAATAGGGTGCTTTTTAACTCTTACAAACAGTATTTCAGCAAAATTTTATTTCAACTTTCGACTCGTACATTTCCATTTAAACGCTAGGAACATTATGTGCCCCCCACACATGCGCGCGCGAGTGCAACACCCACACACGCGCAGAGAGAGAGAGAGAGAGAGAGAGAAAGAGAGAGAGAGAGTACCGCTGCAATAGATGGAGATAAACTCTCCCCGGCAGGCGGGTGTGTGACATCTGCACCAAAGACTATTGCAGGCACATCTGTCAGAAGTGGTATTTTCCTGTGTAGAGCGTCTTCAAGTACAGTATTCCTCCCTCCAACCTACTCGAAAAAAAATACCAACTTATCATGATTTTGTAACCTGATTGTAAAATGGGCAGTAGCCACTAAAAACAGTCATCCTACCTTAACGTTGATTTTCAAGGCAAGATTTTCAAGATATTGTTTCCCTCCTTTCCGGACATTCTTGGGTGCACAACACTGTGTTACTATACCAAGCTCAGTTTCACAAAGTCGCTTTATCCTTCCTATACATATGAAAAGTCAAAAATTAGTGAATGGTGTTAGGAAAACGATGCAGAATCATCAGCTTGAGAAATCATTTGAGGAGCTTACCATAAGAACCACTCATTTCAGGCAAAATTATGAGAAGTAACTGAAGTTGGTGTCCTTTCGGGCCTTGTTGTGCTATCACCTCTGCAGAATGCTTATAGATACTTCTGATTGAAGCTTCTAAACTGTCTGGGCGCCCTTTCTTGATATCCACAGATGGTGTGCTACTGATTTTCTAAAGTTAAAATATGACACATCACTATCAATCAAAATCTTCGATAGAGTAACAAGCAGTATAACCTTATTGAACCTACCATGCCAATTTTATTGCACATGCTTACAAGATCCTCACAAAACATCCCAATAGCATTTAGATGCAAGCTTGATGAAAAAGTTAGACATGCCCAATGTTTGATTGATCCTCCATCGACCATTCTCTGAAAAATCCACCAAACATACTAAATAAATGATCACAACCAAATATGTCTAGACATATAAAAATTAACAAGAAAAACAACCTAGAGAAAGAACGGTATCACAGAAATGTTTTTCCTGTTCCTTGCTCAGATAGATGTTCCATAACATAAATAATACAAGTTCCAGGGGATAATGCACTATAGCAGCATTCCAAAAGAGAGATTCCAAGACATCACAGAACAAAGAATAGCATGATACCTTGTTGATCATGTTCCACTGGCCAATGGAAGGGTTACATATTTTCTCTTTTCCTGAGTCATGGTATTTCAGCTAAAAGAACGTAATTTGACCATCAGATGGGTAAAAAAATCAATTTGGTCTCATTTTTCATTTCAAAACGAAGAACCACAGTTACCCTTGGTGCTGGGAGCACACGAGCATCAACCAAGGCGAGTTGGTTTGAAACCTTAACGCCAAATTCTTTTGCATAGTAGTCATTTCCATAATCATTCCTTCTTGCTACCTGAGAATATAAGCAACAGGTATCACTTACAGAGAAGTAGGATGAAGATAAGTTACACTTAGGTTAGTTATAATATTTTTAAGGTACAATTCCAATGGCATTCACCTCCAAAATACTACTCTCTCTCTGTGCTGGTCGCTCACAGGACAACTTTAGGATACTTGTGACTTGGTGCTCGTTCAGCTTTCTTGAGTAGCGCTGTCCCTCGAGGATAGAGCAAACCTGCATATGAATTTAAGTATATCAAATATATCATGAATAAGGATAACAATGGCTTGACAATTAAAGGTCTCTTGAAATGATTAAACTAATAGAATTTTGACAAAAGATAAAAGCCAAAAAATCACAACCTCCATGGGTAAATATATGGGCCTGCTATCACTTCCAGCTTGAAGGCATGGCCACTGAGTGTATTTCAATGAGTAATTATATTGCTGTTTGAAGTACTGGACAACTGATACCCTTCTGCCATCTTGATCAAACCTGTAGAACAAATAGCAGGGTTAATGACAGATAGAATATAGTATAAAAAATGGAATGCGCCAGAGAAACACGTAGGGGAACGGATACATCAAATCATTCAACGGTGCTGATGTTATCGCTGTAATCTTGTAACGTATTGATATATCACGGCGATGTGTAGCAACAACTTTGACCCCTTTAAGGGCTTTCTTCAGCTATATATAAGTAAGAAAAACAAAACATCACATAATGCAAATATTAAGTGTATCAAATGAGGACAAATAAAGGCTTCATGCTTCATACTTTTATGCGGTGCAGATCAGACAAACGCTTGGAAGCATCACGCAGGCCCAGATAATCCATTGCAAATTCTATGATGGGTTGAGCTTTGTAAAATGATGTAGCCGAAATATCTGAAATGAGAGAATGGGTCATCACATATGTACATGTCTTGATATCAATTCTTCCAGAATTATAGAAGATGAATATCAATGAAAGCTAACATTAATATCAAAATGTGCTATCAGTTCGATAAATAAAGCTGAAATGGTAAATTAATTTATTACAGCTGGGCCATAAAAATATTCTAACGCACTAAGCTCCTAATTGCCCAATGTATTTAGGGTATGTTTGGATACAAATTATTTTTTGAGCTTTGGAAGAATACTATGTTTTTTTTGTAAAATACTTCAGATTTAGAAAGTAAGATGTTTGGATGTAAATCAGTTTGTAGTTTTAAAAACCACAGCATATATTGGTAAAAGTGTAGCCATTTTGGAGATTTAAAAACTTCACTCCTAACCTATTTTTTCTTGATAGTCTAAGGTATTGAAAAACTATGATACCCAAACAGGGCCTGAAACAGTTCATAGACCAATTTTAGTACCATGGTAATGAAATTAACATGTGCAAGTTATCCCTAGGTTGGAGACAATGAACTACTAGTATTAAGAAATGCTGAAATATATACAGAAGCAAAATTCATTGGATGCTACTACACCGCCTTGCATAAATAAAACAAATAAGTATTGTATTCCAGGAACAAGCACAACTATACCGATATTAAGGGATAATCCCATCTGGGTAGGCCGTAGGCTCTGATAATAACCCCTCCAGCATTCAACGCCACTTCCAATGGACCCGCCGTGTCCAAATTTTTGTGAGAAAAATGATCTTGAGATCGATACATATCTGTCAAGTAATTAGGAAGCAAATGAAATTCTCACAAAAAATGAAATGCAACATTGTATTCAGAGGATGGCATTATAGATCGAGATAAGCTGGCCAGCAGGATGTTCCGATGAACTAGCATGGTGATTCTCCACTGCAAAGAAATGTTCGTATCGATGCATTACCTATTACTCGGGCATTCCCTCAGAGCGATATCAAGAGCTTGTATAGTGTTCTGTGGCAGTTCCCTCTGCCGACCAGCCAAGAACTGTTGAAGGCTGTAAAGATCTATCTTTGCAGCGTCCTTGATTGTAACTTTGTACTCTCTCTCACTACAAGAGGGGAACGATCAATTATACAGATCATAAGCACATAACAGGAGTGAAATGAACATCATACCTCTGGTTTGCTCTCTCAGGGTTTGTTAGTTTGAGAACAAAATCTTTGGATTTGAACGGCAGCGGACCAGCAGTGAACAGGCTCTTTTTTCCATCATAAACTGGCCGTCTACCGTTCAAGTGTTGCTTGTGCGATTCAACTAGTTCAGCAACTATCCATCTGTTTCTTTCCCGCGAATTTGATTCGGGAGTGATGGCAACCTGCACGAGTAAAAACATACCGATCGCACTTGTCAAATTAATCCTAAAATTTGAAACACGAATGCCTAAAATCAAACGAGAGAGAGAGAGAGTCATCTGTTCACGCATACGTACATCGTAATGAAAAATGTCCTTGTCTGCGGCCTGGACGAGGAAATGATTGGCGCGCACGCGGCACCTCCGCCCGACCGTGCCGTACCCGGGCCGCGCAGGGAACACCAAAGCCTTGCTCGACGCGGGAGGAAGCCTCACTGCAGCTGCAGACCCCATACCTTGAAGTGTCGCCGCGGCCTCAGGCGCCTGAGCAGGCGTCGGGGCCGAGGACGACGGTGCCAAACGCGGCGCGGCCGCTACTCCTGTGACCGCCACCTTCCCCTCGACCTGGCGGCTAAGCTCTCCAACCTCCGCCGCCGTTGCCGGGGCCGCCTTGCCGCGCCCCTGAGCCGCGCCGTGGTAGCCACCGCGCCCTGGTGTGCCGCTCTCACCGGAACCGCCACCGCCTCCATGCTCCGGCTGCGTCAAGCCACGGCCGCGCCCTCGGCTAGAAGAACTACTGCCTTCTTCTGGGCGTGGGTAGTCAGGGTGGCTACCGTGCTCCGGCACCGCGACGCCATGGCCGCGCCCTCCACGGCCTGCGCCTCCTCCGGGCGTGCCGTGACGGTGGACCCCGTGCTCCGAACCCCCGGCGCCTCGGCCGGCGCCATCACCTCGACGAACTCCTCCGTGGCCGCCTCGGCCCCCGCGCCGGCCTCGGCCATCGCCGCCGCGCGCGGACATCGTCCAAACCCTAGCACAAAGAGATTCAGTAGTGCGTGTAGAGGGAGAACTGCTGCAGTGGGTGCGAAGGCACACGATCGAAGCCACACATATATAGCGGACGCGTTGCGAGTGGCGAAGGACAAGGGACAGAATTCGAAGTGACGCGCACGCGATTCATTTCCGTCACTCACTGACACGTCGGCTTGCCTCTCAGATAACCCCACACGTCGGTGAGGCTCAGCGCAAGCGGCTAGCGCGCAACGCGCCCCGAGTGTGCTCGCCGGCGGAACCGGCATTGATGGCGCGCACGAGGCGTCCGCGCTGCGCGACGCTTGGAGTCCATCCCATGACGCACGGCCGCGGAGCGAGCAATACCCGGAAACAAAATCTTTGGCTGCCCTGACATATCTCCGGCCGTCCTGCACCTGCCTCCGTCGCGTCCAATCGTCGTGCCGCGTCGACGCGATGGTGGTGGCCGCATGCAGCGAGGAGAGACAACGCACTGAGCCGCGTTAACCTTTCAAATCGCGATCCTTGATGCGCCGCGGTGTTTAACGAAGGCGTACAAAAAAAAAAAAATAGAACGGTCATATCCACTCTTTGAGCTAACCCGTGCATAAGGACCGGCCACGAGGAAGTGCGAGAGGTACAATTTTGAAGTTATAATTTAAAAATAATGGATAAAAAAGCACATAAATAATTTTTAAGTTATATTATAAGACTCTTATAACTTTACGATACTTGTGATTACTGAGTAAAATTTACATAATTAAAGAGAGTATTCGTGCACTTTTTGTATTTGAATAGCCTAATCTACGAAAGAGACTCAAACATTAACTTGGTTCGAGCCGCTGAGAGGCGTAATACCCAACATTGAGTGACGAGAGAGATCAAATCATATAAATTCAAGAACACGAACACGAGTACAACACGAAAGAGCTTTGATTCGATCAAAAACTCTAGCACGCGTGTGTTACAGTGTAGTGCCTTGAATATAATTTGGCTTACTTCACTTCACTTCGTTTGTTCTCTTCTCTTGTCTTCTTCATCTAATGCCCCATGGTACCACTTTTATATGGGTTGAATCGAGAGCACCAACTTAGCGTCTACGAAACCTGTTGGCCCTCCACTAGATGGGGCTTCGGTCGTTGCTTGAGTTGGTCGCCTGGCGCCCGCTGGCACCGGTGCAGTTAGTTGGTGTCCTTCGTACGTTTTTTGTCCAGTCGTGGAAGGCAAAAGACACTTTTCCATCTTTCTTTACCGATCGTTTAGCTGCTTTATCAACTTATGTAATGCTTTACCTCCTGGTAAGGTTGCTTTACCTCCTGCTGTACGTTGGCAGAAATCTCTGCGGTTGTCAGCGGTTGGTTGCTAAGACGGTGCCCGACCCCCGGAGGTCGGGTCAGAGCGTTGGCTTCTAGCCGTTGACAGGCTGAATCTTGTTGTCGTGTAGCTTTGATATTTCGTTGGTCGAGCTTGGGCGCTTGCGCGGTTCCGACTCCTGAGATTGAAAGGTTCTTGACAGGATGTGATCCTTCGTGAGCTGTAGTTGAGTCGTGGGCCGTAGTTTGTAGATGAGTCGTGGGCCGTAGTTTGTAGATGGGCCTTTGTGTAGAGATTGGGTCCGTAAATACTCGGAGTATACTATTTCGACAATACTTTACATATAAAATTAATAACATAACAATATTATATGTGATTTATACTAAACAAAAGGTCATTTAATATGATCTCTCGTCATCAAAATGTCAGGATCGGCCCATTAGCGCATTAGTTTTCTCAGTTGAAACACATTTACAACTACCAGAAAAACACCAACAACTATAGGGAAAAGGAAAAAAAATCATCACGAACACTAACGGTTTTGCTTTAGTTGGATTGTAGGCTGGCCAGGCGGGGCCGGCTGCTCCCGTCGGAGTGAACACGAGTGGAGGAGGGTTGGGCGGCGGTAGGCTACTTCCATCGGAGTAGACAGGGGTGGAGCCGTGCTACATGGCGGCCCCGCGAGTGATGGGCAGAGGGGTAGAGGCGGATGCTATCAGCATTCAGCGGCTGACGGGGGCGGGGAAATAGGATTAGGGTTTGGTCTTCCTCTGTCTATATATATGTGGGGCGTGGGTGAGCTGCCGGTGTTGGACCGTATGGGCCGAATTTCGAACAGTGAAAAAGGAAAAACCTCATAAATTTCCAGTTAAAAAAGAAATTCCATTAAAACGGACAGAAAAAGGAGGGACCATTTCATTACCATTTTCATATATATGTGATTTATGCTAAACAAATGGTAATGTAATAGCCATCGAAATGTCAGGTCAGCCCATTAGTGCACCTAAATTTCTTGGTCGGTGCACATTTACAACTAAACGAAAAACATGACAACTATAGAAAAAAGGGGGAAAATGCATAGCACACACTTACGACTTTGCTTTAGTTGGATTGTAGGCGGGTCAGGCGGGCGCCTGGCTGCTCCTGTCGGAGTGGAAACGGTTGGAGGAGGGCTAGGCGGCGATTGGCTGCTCCCGTCGAAGTGGACACGGGTGGAGTAGGGTCAGGCGGCAGCTGGCTGCTCCCGTCGGAGTGGACACAGGTGGAGGAGGGCCAGGATGTGGCTGTCTGCTCCCATCGAAGAGTGGACACAAGAGGAGGAGGGCCAGATGGCGGTCGGCTACTCTCGGCGGAGCAGACAAGGGCGTAGGCGTGCTAGACGGCGGCTGGGCAAGTGGCCGGTGGAGGGCTAGAGGCGGGTGCTATCAGCCGTCGGGCGTCCGACGACAGCAGAGGTGGGATTGGGGAATATGATTAGGGTTGGTTTTTGCCCTCTCTATATATGTGGGGCATGGGTGACTGGTTCTGGGCTTTATGGGCTGAATTTCAGACATTGGAAAAGAAAAATCTAGTAATTTTTTTATTAAAAAGGAATTCCCTTAAAATGGACGTGAAAACACGCTGTCGTTTTTGTTACAGTTTTTACTTTTTCCGCATATTAAAAAATGAACCGGGAAAAGTGGAAGGCGAAGGGGGTCGGAAATTTCCATACAGTTTTCAACCATACTAACCCTCTTGTTTGTAACAATTAAGAATTAAATTAATCATTTAATAATAGTTGATGTTATACAAGACCTAAACTATTTTGCCGCCACCATGCAGTGCAGCAGCTGCAAGAAATAACTCGTATACAACAGTGAGATTGAAGAAACACATGTGACGATAAGGATAAGGTAGTTCGACCCACATTAAGGATGTAGATGTCAGTGAATAAAGAGGCAGCTCACCATGGAGTGCACTGTGGAGGTGCGAGGTCGTTGTGTTGGAGGAGCTCATAGTCTTGGAGGATGTTGTAATGGATCTAATCAATATAGTTTTGACTGCCATGATCACTCCAACTGTGGATCTAACCATTGGTCTCACTATGGTGGATCCGGATTTCTTGGATCTCATGGCCGCCATAGAGGTGAACATTGGCAAAGAAGGGATGGATGGTGCGATATGTTTAAGATAGTAGCGGCATGCATGCGATGTGGAGGAGTGAAGTGCAACATTGATTGTGGAGATTGGTGGTGCATATGGGTTTAGCCGGGGCAGCATGGGTGACTAGGTTTGAGGAGTTGGGAGTTCAGGTTTTCTTCTTTGGTGGAACTGGATTGTATAGCGCATGGAACTATGATTTACTACAGGCTTTAGCAATGCCCGTTAAAAAAAAAGGAAAAACTGCAGACCTCACAGGGTAAAGCTATTTTTAGTAGTGGAATGAATAATTCGGCAAGCTATTTACTCATGCATATACTTTATTTTCTCGTCCTTAGCACCAAAAGATGCAAATACTCTAACATACACCTTATATAAATTTTGTTTTTAATTAGAAGTGGCATGACACTTAAAATATTTTGAAATCACAATTGAAACAATCACTACAATGTATGATTTCGTTTTGGTGTTTTGTTGTAGTTACTTACTTTATTTTATTTACTGGTGTGTGTATAATATGCAATGAACTCATCTAATTCAATACTAGTGTCATAGTGTTTTAAATCCTTTCAATCGTTAATAACCAGTCTCGTTTAGATGAAACCCCCTCCACACTCTCTTTAAAAATGTTTTATCACAATAAAATGAGTTTACTGTGGCACCTCAATCAATAAAAATGCACAATAAAATCCTTAGCACCAAAAGATGTACATACCTTTTAGGAGTAGCCCTTACAATAACACAGTACTCCCTCTGGTTTCATAATTCTTGATGTTTAAACAAGACTTAAGTTAAATTTTGGAAATATAAATTACAAATAACTTTTAAAAATGTTAAGTTTGAAAATATGAAATTATATGATTAGAATTTTTCTTAAAAAGTTGTTTCATAATAATATACATGTCACTTCTAAATAAAAACTAATATAAAAAATAGAATTCAAATTTGTATTTTAAAGATTATGTCATTCTCCAAAATGTCAAAACTTATGTAACCAGATGGGAGTAATTTATTTACCATGTGGACTACTTTTTTCCCTTACATTGGAGAGAGTGAAAACCAAATCGTTACACTAGGATCGCTACGAAATTTTATTGCGTATAAAATATATTCCTAGATTTATTATGAAATAAACTTTCATATTATGTAACTTTTAATATTAAATTTTCTTTAATATCCTAGATATTATTAGTCAAAGTTAAAGAAATTTGACTTTGACTAAACTCATAAATACTTATATTTTGGGACGGAGGTAATAGTGTCCTAGTGTTTTAAATCGTTTCAATTGTTTATAACCAGTCTCACCTAGATGAACCCCTCTCTACACTCTCTTCAAAAATGTTTTATCATGTCACAATAAAATGAGTTTATGTGGCATCTCAATCAATAAAAATGCACAATAAAATCCTTAACACCAAAAGATGCACATACCTTTTTATTAGTAGCCCTTACAATAACACATTACTCCCACTGCTTGCATAATTCTCGACATTTTAGATAAGACTTAAGTTAAACTTTGAGAATATAAATTGCAAATAACTTTTAAAATGTTAAGTTTGAAAATATGAAACTTATATGATTGGATTTGTCTTAAAAAAAGTTTCATAATAATATACATATGCCACTTTTAAAGAAAAACTAATATAAAATAAATAGAAGTCAAATTTGTATTTTAAGATTACGTCATTGTCCAAAATGTCAAAAAATATGTAACCAGATGGAGTCATTTATTTACTTCGTGGACTACTTTTTTTTTCTCCCCTTAAGTACCTTGGAAAGAGTGAAAACCAAATCGTTACACTAGCTAGGCTCGAGGAGAACATACCACCAAAGCTGTTGGTCATCCCTGTTGTCTGTTAAAAAATAAATACTCGTAATTAAAAGACGAACGCCTGAACTACTTGGAGGTATTTGGAGGAAATTCTCTGTCGTCATTAGTTTTAGTCACCCGCCAGCCATGCGGATAATCCAATCGAGTTATCAGCTAAATATGTCCCTGTGTGTTTTGTATGTTCGTGAATTATGTTGTAAACCGCAAAGGAATTTAAGCTTATTTTAGGTATAGAATAAATTCTGAACCAGCCAGCACTAATTTGCATACGTACATATGTCACTTTTAAATAAAAAACTCTATAAAAATATAAATCAAAGTTATATTTTTGAGATTGTATAGTGTCCAAGACGTCAAGAATTATTAAACTTTTATACCTCTATGTTGTCATGAGGTCTCACCCAACAACATTATTTACTTCATACTCTCTCCATTTTTAAATTGATATCGTTGTTGATTTCAAACTTCAACTTTAACCGTTCGTCTTATTAAAAAATTATGATAAATTTTTATATATTTTGTTATAATTTGCTTTATCATCAAACGTATTTGAACCACGGTTTAAAATTTTATACATTTAAACTAATTTTTTAAATAAAACAAGTGATCAAATATAAGATTTAAAGTGAACAACGAAATCGTTTTAAGAACAGAGAGAGTATCTATGCCTATGTATTGCTTCAGCAAATCTTGATACCTACTGATGCAACATTAATTACTGAAGAATCCAACGCACGAGATCCCATGTCAGGTACACCGGCGCCAGTTCAAGCCTCCAAGAAAGTTCTACCTCCCGGCTGCTGTCATGTATGGTGATCGTGTCGGACGTTCCTAGTTCACTTCGTTCAAAACCACCTATTTCACAGCATATCCATTAGCATAAAGATGTCAGGGGGGCTTAGCATGCTTGCATATATAGTTGTAGATGCTGTATACAACTATATATCCACGCCGTTGCTTCCAGCATTTGGCCAGCAAAATCCATAGTTACAACCCAAGTAACAGAGTTCAAACAAAAAGAAGAGCACACGCACAACTCTCTGTAGGCTCACTTTCCTAAGCTACCTCACAGAGCACACGTACGTGGCTAGTGTCTTACGTGCATGAGCATAGCTCGGCGAGGACGAAAGGCACAGTGCAACTTCCAGGCATCATGAAGGTTAAGATCGCGAGCTCCAAGGCCGTGCGGCCGTCGTACGACGGCGGCGTGGCACCGAGCACCGGCGAGACCGTTCCGCTCAACGTGTTCGACAGGGTGACCTACAACGTGCACGTCGCGGTGATCTACGCGTTCCGGCCGCCGAACCCGCCAAACGCGGCGCTGGAGCAGGGCCTGGCCAAGGCGCTGGCCGTGTACCGGGAATGGGCGGGGCAGCTCGTGGACGGGCCCGACGGCAGGCCGGCCCTGCTGCTGAACGACCGCGGCGCGCGGTTCGTGGTGGCCACCGTGGACGCGCCGCTGGCGCGGTCCATGCCGTTCAAGCCGTCGCCGGAGCTGCTGCGGCTGCACCCCGGCATCGACGGGCCCGTGGACGAGCTGGTGCAGGTCCAGCTGACGCGGTTCGCGTGCGGGTCGCTGGTGGTCGGGTTCACGGCGCACCACCGCGTCGCCGACGGGCAGGCCACGAGCAACTTCCTCGTGGCGTGGGGCCTCGCGTCGCGGGGGCTGCCCGTGGGCCCGCTCCCCATATGCGACCGCGCCACCCGGTTCCGGCCGCGCGACCCGCCGCTCGTCGAGTTCCAGCACCGCGGCACGGAGTACCACCACTCGCCCGCGACGAAGCGCGGGGGCGACGATGTCGAGGAGGAGTTGCTCGGCGGCCCGGCGCACGACAAGATCAAGGTCCACAAGGTGCATTTCACCAAGGAATTCGTGGCGCGGCTCAAGGCTTGGGCGTCGCCGACCGGCCTACCTCCCCAGCGCCGCGGGTACAGCACCTTCGAGAGCCTGGTCGGGCACCTCTGGCGCGCGGGCTGGGCGCCGGCGAGACCACGAAGCTCCGCATCTCCGTGAACGGGCGCACGCGCATGCGCCCCCCGGTCCCGCGCGACTACTTCGGGAACATGGTCCTCTGGGCGTTCCCGCGCGCCGACGCCGGCGACCTCGTGTCCCGTCAGGTGCACCACGCGGCCGACCTGATCCACCGCGCCGTGGCGCGCGTGGACGACGCGTACCTGCGCTCGTTTATCGACTTCGCGTCCTCGGGCGCCGTGGAGGCCGAGGGGCTGGCGCCCACCGCCGACGAGTCCCAGGTGATGCTGTGCCCGGACCTGGAGATGGACAGCTGGCTGGGCATCAACTTCTACGACCTGGACTTCGGCGGCGGGTGCCCGTTCTACTTCATGCCGTCGTACCTGCCCATGGAGGGCACCCTGTTCCTGCTGCCCTCCTTCCTCGGCGACGGCGGCATCGAGGCCTACGTCTCCCTCTTCGAGGGCCACCTCGAGGACTTCAAGAAGATATGCTACAATATTGCTTGATCCAATCACTGGTCCGCCAGCTTGTGCTGCCGTCATGAACGAAGAAGAAACAAGATAATTCCAGTTTTTTTTTTACTATTTTTGTGCTTGCATTGGATTGTGTGTCTCATGCATTCACGAGTCAACCTAGACGATCGCGCGGAGCTGGATATGCTGGTGGCGCACGGAGGAACAGAGGTGCACACAGTGCACAGGGTTGTTTTTAAGTACACAAAGCGTGCTTCGATGCAGAGGGAGGTCACCAATCATTAAGGTTGTGATGTGTGAGCCGTGGTGTGCTCCTTCCTCGAGCAAGCATGTCTATCTAAGTTGACAGTATGAATGTGTAAATACAGATGCTTGTGTTTATTCTTGTAAAAACAGTCAATGTTAAAATTTGTCTTTTGATCAAATTTACTCTGGTTTCAAATTTTCCCAAATTAGAAAACTCTGTTGGTAGAGTTCTGGTTTCTTTAAAAGCAAAGCAGCTTTGACTCTGATTTATCTAGAAGATTTTTTTTTTCGCTCTGAATCCAATTTATCTAAAAATATTTGACAAAATAGTTTTTTTACGACTTTTAAAAATATAGGGTAATTTGGATAGGTAGACTGGGTAAAGCTACATTTTAGTAACTTCCTGCTTTTTTTTTACAGCCACAACTAAAACTAGAGAAAATAACTCTTAAATCATTTGTTACGGCCGAAAGCTAACTAATATAAAAACGCGTGGAGAACCGCTACCAAACGTGACGTAAAAGGAACCCAAGCAATAATGTGGACTACCCAGGTCAGAGTGAGTCATGCCAGGTCCAAATTTACCCCGTATTGACCAGATTAGCGAACACTGGCCTCGATACGGCCGCCCTTTCTCGGCCCAAGATTGCCTCCGGAACAGATTGGAGGCTTTGCTTTGGAGCCGAGCGCCTCCGGCGGTCCGGTGTCGGCGCCGTGCACCTTTTTCTCCGAAAGACCGGCGCCGTGCACCTCGCCGGCAGCAGCCACGCCAAATCCAAATGCCGGGAACACCAGTCGCTTCCTGGCGCCGGCACGGCACGGCGGCGGCGTCCTCCGTCACAACCCAATACCTGCTCTTCCTGTTCCTGGTGCTCCCCCTCATCGTCTTCGTCATGTCCAGGGCCCCGGATCTCAGCTTCTCCGCCACCTCACCTGCCGCTTCTGCCTCCTCCCACCGCCAGGTCCGCCCTTTCGACTGCTACGCCTCGCCTCAGGCCTCGCCGGTCGTCGCCAGCCTCGTGGAGGGCGTGCCCCACCCCTTCTTGTACTCGCTCGCCGACATGGGCGCGCTCCCGGAGCGTCCGCACAAGAATATCGTGCGACTCCTCAAAGGCAAGCGCTTCCGCGAGCCCGACATCTCCGAGACCATCCAGGAGCTGCTCGCCGGGGATATAGGGAGGAGCTCTGACGGCGTGGTGGTGGACGTTGGGGCCAATGTCGGTATGGCGTCGTTCGCGGCCGCCGTGATGGGGTTCCGGGTGGTTTCCTTCGAGCCCGTGTTCGAGAACCTGCAGCGGATTTGTGACGGCGTGTACCTCAACCGGGTGCAGGACCGGATTGCGGTCTATCACGCGGCAGCTTCTGATCGAGTTGGGAACATCACGATGCATAAGGTGCTGTTACTGAGCGAAATTTTCATGATTAGCCCTGGTTCTTAGTGAATCGCAGATCTCGTCGATTTTCCTCCACAGATTAACATGGTCAGATTTTTTGGGTTTAGTACATTCTTTGATATTTCAAAATTGAATCATTTAGGTATGGAAAATACTACGGGTTAGAAATCAATAGGCGTCTTTTCGATCCTAACACCCCAATCTGAAAATGTTTCCTTGTAATTGGTGGAATGAGTTTACATGAAAGATTCAATATTCGTTGCTCGTCGCAATATCTATCTTGGTAAATTATAAACGTACTATTTTAAACAAAATTGGTGCTCACGTGGAACTAACTTACTTGGGACAAAAAGGCTTTGTTGTTGTTGATGCTAATGTGGAACAATAGTTGGACTGATTGATACTATGACTTTGAATAAATTCATAAGCCAAAGATAGGCATAGACGTAAGACATTTCGGTTTCTGAATTATTTCGATTCACAACTTCATTTTGAGGTCCGTCTTATTGTGACAATATGACATTCCTTTCTACATGCCTGGATGATGCTTTCATATTGTTTTACCCACACAACTTACTACAATTTTTTTTATCCACACAACTTACTGTGAGTTTTCTGGTAGCCCAGGTGATTGGCCGACTCGACAACAGTGCTATATCTGCAACTGGCGCGAAGTTAGCTTTCAAGTCTAACGAAGCCATTGCTGTTGAGGTTGCTACAGTCCCATTGGACGAAGTCATTCCAGATTCCGAGCGAGTTCTCATGATCAAAATTGATGTTCAAGGTTGGGAGTACCATGTTCTGAGAGGCGCATCAAAATTGCTTTCGAGAACGAAAGGTGAAGCTCCATACCTTATATACGAAGAAGACGAACGCTTGCTGCTGGCGAGCAACAGCAGCTCGCAGGAGATAAGGGCATTTCTCGCAAGTGTTGGATACAACAACTGTACGAGCCGCGGCACGGATGCGCACTGTACAAAAGAATAGACAAATAGGAGTAGATTTCCAAATGTGCTCCTTTGATTCTACTCCGCTGATGAGATCTATGGAAGACGATGAATCAATTGTGATGTGCTGAGCTGTAGGAAAGGCAGATTTTGCCCTTCGCAGTCACCAAGCCACACACAGGTGACATGTACTATCCAGCAGTTGACTACTAATGTTCTGTCGTTGCCCATTGTAAACATTGAAGGGAATTGGATGTTGCGCTGTTTATAAACCTCAGTATCTGAAAAACTGTTGTTTTGATTGCCACATAAAACACAGTTTTAAGGTACCACCTGACCAAAACCATAGTGTGTTTCGGTTTTTCCTAGTCTCAGTATTTTGTTGCTGTCTTTATAATCTGGTCACCAAACATGTCCAACAGATTATGTTTATAAATCAGATTATATAAACTATCTTTATAATCTTAGACTATAATAATCTCTGCTGTTCCAAACATGGCCTAAAGCTCAAATAAGTTCAACTATGTGCAGGAGTATTAGTAAGGCTCTATATCGTGTCACGCAGGGGCAGCGCCCGTGAAAATTGGGCTCTTGAAAGTCAAAATGTTACTGTAATTGAATCTCGGTGCGGAGGAGGGCGGCTGTGACGGATACGTCACTGCGGAGCACCTGGAAGTAACATGCTCAAGAAAATGAACTGCTCCAGGTTTGGGCACGAGGCCGCATGGAAAACTTCAGAGAGGTCGCCGCCAGCGGTGGCGTCCAAGGAGACGCCGGCGATTGCTGGGGAGAGCAAGGAGACTACTGGCGGATCGCTGCCTGCTATGTGCTACTCCGTATCTTGCTACCTTGTGATTGCAAAGCTGCTGCTGTGTGCGAATGCGGTAGCGTGGTCATTCTTTATAGCCGACTGCTCTTGCATTGCTTCGTGCTGATGAAGAAAAAATGAATTTGCTGGGATTCTTGGCTCTCCCCGGACATCAACGGTCATCCATGTGATGTGATGTCTTTGTTTTAAGAGTTTTTCCGGTACTTTTTCATTAAAATAAGAAAAATTTGTCTACATAACACGGAGTTAGACAAAGAAATTAAAAAAAATAAAAAAAGTTTGAAAATGAGGAGAGAGACAGAAGTGATAATCACTTATAATTTGAGAAAACTTAAAAGTATAGAATGACGAGACGGAGAGAGTATTATTCAAGACTTAATTTCGTCTGCAGGACACTACGATTTCGAGTATTTATCTTCAGGACACCGCAGAAATATTTCATTGCAAAATAATCATGTTGCCCCTGATTTCCTTCCAGCTTTGTGTCATCATCGTTTCATTCCTGTGTGTTCCGAGGGCCAGAGACCTTGCAGTGGACGGCGATGTGGCACTGGCCGGCGCAGATGGCCAGCATGGAAGTTGAAACAAAGGGCGACAGAGTCTGCGCATCATTTGGCTAGGAGAAGACCAAGGATATCACGGTCATTTTACTATAGAATATTCTCAGAACATTTATTGTGGTATTTCATAGATAAATATTTGAAATCGCAGTACCTTGTAGACAAAATTAAGTTGGATATACACAGTGTTCTGTAGACAAATCTTAAAATAAACGGTGAGAAATTAAGTTGCAAACTGCTAGAAAAAACTATTTAAGTAAACTGAGGGAAATAAATAAGTACGGCCGGTTGCAAATCATCAATGTTATACTCCTCTGTTTTTTTAATATTGTCGTTAAGACATGATGGTTTAGTTCTTTTTTAGTTCAAATCAGCTGTCTGAAATAACATCAAATAAAAGGAGGGAGTACAATGTCTTTCACTTAGAGAATAAAGTTCGATACAAACTGGCGTCTTTTTATTACGACACGAGGTAGGATTACAATGGAAGTCTAAGATTAGGAGAATGTATTCAGGGTGAGTACAGCTGACGTACGTGCATCTAGACTTCTAGTTTATGATGTGAACCACATGTAGCCAGTCCGTGTAGTGCCGAAAGACTCGAAGCATCAGGCAGAGGCTGCGAGGCCCTCGTCGGAGGCAGCCGCCTGGGCCGCACTCCCGGAGTTGGTCCTCGCGCAGCTAAACTGACGGATCTCACCGACGTTCCCGTCGGGCCTGAAGACGCTCAGCTTAACCATGGCCTGGGTGAACGCGGCGAAGAAGGCGGCCTGGTTCTGCGCGAACTGCTGGACGACGGGGGCCGTCCTAAAGTCCCGCACCAGCGCCATGTCCGAGGTGAAAACGCCCTGCCCGTTCAGCAGGTCCCAGTAGTACTGGTTGTCGAGCACGGTCGGAGTGCGCACGTCGAGGAACTGCACCCAGTTCGGGTTCCTTACGCAGACGTTGAGGAGCTGCGCCGAGAACGGGTCCTCCTGCCGGCCGGCACGGTCGCTGAAGGAGTCGCAGTGCGCCCTGCCGATGGTGTGCGCGCCGGAGAGCGCGACGAGTTCCACCGGGTGCCCGATGCCCCTGCCGGCGAAGGCCTGCAGGAGGTCGGAGGCCTGGCTGGTCGGCGATGGGAGACTGTTGACGTCCTGCGGCGCGGCCGGGGCCAAGCTGTCGAACCGGCCCAGGGGCACGCCGTACAGCGGGCCGCCGGACAAGAAGACGGCGTCGCGGGTGGCCAGTGTGAGGATGTCCGCGCAGGACACGACGGCGCCGCAGAGGGCGTGGACCTGCATGCGGATCTGATCGATGAGCAGCAGAGCCATCTTCTGCAACGTCAGGTTGGGCCCCAGCAGCTGCTCGCTGAAGGGTCCCTCGAGAAGGATCGACGCGTCGGCTCCCTGCATGGCCCGGTCGTAGACCAAACAAACTGATCATGCCGCAATCGCATTTCTGTTTGACGGAGGGAAACTACACCAACGAGAATGCGTCGTGGAAGAAGATGCGGAGGTGATGCAACACCTGAGGGAACGCGTCGTGGAAGAAGATGCGGAGAAGGCCGGCGGCAAAGTTGATGTCAGTTTGGAGCGCCCGGATCATCTCCGAACGGACCACGGCCTCCAACTGGGGGCACGAGTTCGCGTGGAAGTTTTCTGAGAGGCGGCTGGCGGCGGTGGTGTTCATGGCGGCGGAGAGTGCTGGGGACAGGACGGAGACCAGCACGATGGCCGCTACCGCAGTGGCAGTGCTGGTCCTCGCCATCGCCACTGACAGTTCTTGCTGAACTCCCTGCTGTCTTGCAGCTACTTACCAGGACTGGTCAAGGCTACCTTTTGCAATTAAGCTAAGCTTGCGGTTGCGTTCTTGCCTTAGCTAGGGGGCCGTAATTTATAAACGGTTGCGTGGTAGCGCCAGATCTCATCTTAGATCAGAACCCATATGAAAACTTGCATGATGCAGGCATAGCCATTGGCCGGGTTCCCTGCAAGTAGAGTCGAAACATGTTCATGACTAGCTAATTCGACCACTAGTCAAGTGGAGGTTTAGAAAAACCTCGGATTTAATTCAAATAATACGCGAGAGTTAGTTGCAGCAAGTTGTTCCTGGAAGAAAATTAACAAAACGACAAGGAATGCGATGTATAATTCTTGTACTGCTTGACTTGAGAAAAAGAAGCATTCGTCAAGTCATTGTTTTGTACTGGTAAGTACCTCAACAGGAACAAACCGCAGTGACCAAGGAGAAATTTCTTGGTAATGTTCCATAGTAGCGCGTTTCATTGTGTTTCCGGAAGTTGAGGTATTTGGAGAATTCAGCGAGTAGTAGCACATACTCAAATCTGTTTCTAAATTATTGTCGTGACTTCTAATAAAAACTTTTAATTATTCACGCCACCCTCATCCTCGCATAGGATCGGAATCCTCGATCGTAGGTCACCATCACTGCCACGTAGACTCGGGACTAACGGCAGTGAACATCCAACTATGCCAAAAGCACCCCACTACATGTACACCACACACTTTTTAGGCATAGACAACGACCTCAGGGCTCCGTCAGTCAACGAGTTATGGAAGTAAACGCACCACTCCCCCCACGAGGCTTGATTCGTGATCTGCTTTTAATTTAGTTACTGATGTGTTGTGATAACATTTTCAACATTACAGTCAAATAAAAACTGAGCACAGAATTATATTGTCATGATAATATAGCAGTGTGGGCCGAGGGGCCCAGCATTGCGTAGCAAATTAGACATCCTTTGAAATGCAGGACAGTTCAATTTCACAGGAAAAACACAGGAGTTAGAAAAAATTCCTTTGTTCCGAAGGAGGCCTTAGCTATCTGAGAAACCTTTGTGATGAATTAACCTTTCTTTTTATGCACTTATAAATAATCAAGCGATTTCCATCATGCAAGCTGTTATCCCGAATGGCCAAAGATACATTTGCAGTACAACGCGCATCTGATAAGATTTGCTATACGCCTATACCTCTCTATTCACAAGTCATGACATGGTTGGAAAAAAAAACTGCTGCAAATACCTCTATGAGAGTTCAAACCCAGTATTTGAGCTGATGGCGTAAAGCAGCTTGCTCCTTAGCGTACTTGACCGCCTGTATGTCGGAAGCTGAGGTAACAAACAAAAGTTTCCAAGAACATTAGAACCGAGGCGTTGCTTTGTCAATGATGAACATGAATTACATTAACGAAAATGAACAGATATTGACTTACCTTGAGCGTGTTGTAGCATGTGGAGGCAGATGGAAGACGATCGACATCTTGGCCTCCAATTGAAGCCCAGAGTGGTACATCGCATGGAACCTAAGACAATGATGACGATTGGTGAATAAATCGAGAGAACAGAAACAAAATACTACCACATGGATATATGGATTATCCAGCTTCACAAGGCTATACTTTTTACAGACCTTAACAGTAACATATCACGTACTTCTTTCGATGAAATGATTATCATGTTTGGGCAAGCAAAATTCAGGAGGTATTAAGACAAGAAAAAAGAACACATTAAGAACCCTGACATCTGCATTGATATTTATTATTTTCAAAAGTAGCTCAAAAGTACATTGTGAATATGGAACTTTTAGTTAGATCTGCTGAGAAAAGAAGGGTCAAGACTCGATAGATCAGGAGCTAAGATGTTACATTCTTGTATAGCCGTCATGCAGTACCAGGCAATTATGTATCCACAGACTACAAATAATTAAGTAAATATGTCGCATAAAAAGAAGGAAACTCTTCTTAATTTACTCAATCAAACCTTATGTATGGTGAAAGATGGTTGCAGATACTTGAATCCAAGTAATGGAGCTCGAGAACAGCTTGTCACAAACTTAAGCAGCAAACAGCGCTCTGTTGGTTTAAACCCCTTGATGACCTGCAAATTTCAATAACATTACATTATTAAGGCCATTTGCCTTTAATTCTCAATACCGATACATTATTTTTTGGCAGAATATCAAGACATTATTAAGGCCAGCCTTTTTTTTTTCTCGAACATGCAGGAGAGCTGCATATCTTTGATTAAAGGGGAGAAAAAAAAAAGGTCCATACAAGGGCCCCTCATGCTAGGACCAAGGCAAGAGGGGTCAAAAACATAAAAAGTTCTAGAAGACCAGCACAGGAAAGGTCAGCCTTATTTGTTGCTGGATAACCAAAAAAAATAGCAAAGCTAAATCTGCTGCAATAGCAAAGCAGCAAGTAACACAAAACAATTAGCAAGAAAGAGGGTAATGAAATGCATGCAAATAGGCCAGAAATGCAGTGCTAGTCATGACACAGTGTATGTGGCAAGTCTCAAGTGCCTGCCAGCACTGATTAGAAAAATACCAAACGAAAATTTCTAATGTTCTCATGAACAACAGAAAATATAAAAATGCACCATAGTATTCAAAACATATTACAAAATCAATGTGTTTGCATAGGTAACCAAGGTGACCGTACCAAAGAAATACAGTGCCAGGATACATATAATACATCAAATAACTTTACATCATGAATGTAAAATGACACAGATATGACAAATACATATACCTCCCAGAAGAGTTTAACTGTTCGACTTGACTCAGTATAACCACCAGTGTATTTGGTGTTGTTCCGCAGGTCATCGACATCAAAGCCCTGCAATCCACCTGAGAGTAACTGCATATGTGCAATCACAAATTAGAAGGGTTCTAAAAAATCTAAACTATTGTCGTCTCAGTTGTTAGGAATAATAGATGATGTATTGATGATAGATGGATGAATACAAAGAGGACCTAGGGGTACGTATAATGGCAAGTAGTGATAAAAAATGATATGATGTACTACTGCAAATGGCAGGTAGTCATAGAAAATGATATGATACACTACTGCAAATGGCAAGTAGTCATATGAGATGATGACAACAAGATGGTCGCACCAACAATGATAGAGTTAGTGACTCGATGGAATCAACTAACAGTAAAAGAAAGAGGTTGTCTGACAAGTATGTGGACTTCTCACGGCAGAGACGAACACAAGAGTAAAAGAAAATTTTGGATGTGGACTCAATGAATGCAAGCGGAAGCAAAATAAAAGACACTTATATGATGATATGATCAAGGGGCCTCTGCATGATGGATCTGCTCCCCATAGATGACAAGCAACTACAAAGCTGCAGCACGAACACAGCATATCATCATGGCAAGAAGCCAGCACACGAAGGCATGATGCAGCGACGGCTGGAGAGGACAGTAGCACTAAGGAGCTGCAGCAGGAACCGGCCAGGGAGAAGCCGAAGAAGCCATCTGGATCTGAGGCGAGGAGAGCCGGTATCCAGGATGAAGACGGCAGCAGATCGGAGCCACGCCCGACAGCCGACGGTGAGAGCCGGAGTTGGGGCGCAATCGATCTGTTGAATAGATCCCACGAGGAGCAGCCAAAAACAACGGATCCAGGAAAAGGGGAGCAGCAGGAGGAAGGAGCTGCAGGTGCAGGCGGTGGTGGTGGGCAGTCGGCAGGAAGGGGACGATGGGGAGGAGCAGAGATCGAAGCAGGATTAACGCTGATGGGGCGTGGGCACTGTTCACGCGCGTGAACAGTGCCGGCGGATGTGGTGGAACCTAAAAAAAACTAACCTAGCTCTGATTTCATGTTAGGAATAATAGATGATGTATTGATGATAGATGGATGAATACAAAGAGGACCTAGGGATACCTATATATAGGCTAGAGAAGGGTAAACCCTAGGCTAACCTATTACAATAATACCTTTGACTATTATATCTCTAACATCAGTTTCAACGTACTACACACACTAATCAATGGGAAGTTGGGAACTTTCGCCATAGGACAGTATGACTTTATTACTTCACTACAAGATACCACCTAAAAGTGGATATTTACAGTACATATGGCAGGTGGCAATCCATGAGCCAAATTTATTTAAAATTTCATATAACATAGTTTCCATAGTGCACATAAATGCAATGTCGGTCTCAGTAGTATCCGTAATGAAGCAGATTGTCACCTGATTAAATTCATTTGCATTAAACAAGCTCAGCCAAGATGGTGAAATAAGATCGCTGAGTCCTCGATAAAAGGCATTAGCAAATGGAAATATCTGCAAGCAAAATGCTGAAGTAAAAATGTCGCTCACTGATACAGAACAAAGTCTTTGCAGATTATAAGAAACATGAATAATGACACAAACCTGATGGTTAAGCTTGAAATCTGCCATTGCATGGACATAGTGCAACTTATTTTCATTTGTAACAGAAATATTTTTTCCACCAGGTCTCAGCTCATGGACAATTCTTTTGCCACCCAATTCTTCAGTTACAGTAAAATCCAAACATAGATCCTCAACGTCCCCCTCATAGTGCTGTTGAGTAGAAAGGTAGCTCATATATTGCCAAAAAGGTTATCATTCAAAAAATGCTATCAACTTATTACCTAACCATAAGTTGTACAAAAAACAAAGGAAAGAAAAACTAAACTAGTAATTTTGCAGCACTTGTAGCTGTAGAGTCAGCTAACCATGTAGGGACTACTCAAAAGTAAATATAACCTGGTCATTGCAACTTCCAATAGTAACCTGGATATTTTCATGTAGCTAGCAAGTATTATGGAAGTGCAACAAAGCATATGTTTATAGTACCTTTAATTGCATTAGATTTCTATAAAGCTCTGGATCCAATGTTGATAATTCATCCAGAAAACTATAGCGCCCCAGAAGTTTCTGCACAAATACTGGTGAGAAAGAGTAGTCCAACAGAATGCCTTCATAGAGTGCTTTTCCAACAACTCGACCAAGAAACTCAATCATATCAATGCCATTATCCAAAAGCTTAGCAGAATTGCTAGGAAGTAAGCTGCTATCAGATGCTGATGTTTGAGAAAACAGTCCATACCTGTCCAGATGTGAGAGGAATAGAAGGAAGTTTAGATCATTGTCACTCTTGCGAGAAAAATAAATCATTTTTTTATATTAGCAATGACATAGACTAAGAAGTTTCACAATAGGCTTACTCTGGACTAAAAGCAGCCTTAGACAGATCCGTTAAGAACTCCTTTGAGAGACCACCATAGTCCAAACCAGCTTCAGGAAGGCCACATTCACTTACAAATGATACGTTAATGCAGGACTTCAATTTTGATCTTAAACAATTCAACTGCCTATATCCATCTTCAACTACATGACCTCGACGAATAACTATCTCAATGGATCCTGGACCTGACCCAGATATTTCACCAGTAACTCTTCTTGCTACTTTGTCTGACTCAATAAACTCTCTAAACATCTGTACTCTGAATAAACAAGAAAAAATATCAGGAAATCACATCAAGATAAGCTAACATTGCATAGAAATGCTCATGTATCAAAATAAGGGCCACTGATCAAATTCATCAAGTGACTCAAAAGATTACCACCACCACCAGCCACTAACTAGTATTTTTAAGATAGTAAAGAAAACTGAGACAAGAGCTCTTATAATAGCATGTGAATTTGAGCCCCCCCCCCCCCTCCCTCTCCTCCTCCTCATAGAAAATTCAGGATTCATTCATTTTGTTAAATACAATATTTTAATCAGGAAAGCAACATGAAAAAGCAATGCACTTTCCTCAACCAAACCAGCAAACATTGAGCTGCCAATTAAACTTTGCGACATGTTATGTTTCTAACATCAGCACGAAAGAACAGAAAGAGTTACGATGCCCAAAAAACTGCTATAATAAAATGTAAAAAAGAATCTTTCATAAAAAAAAATGTAATAAAAAAATCCAAATGACAACTTTATTTTCAACTTTCCATGACAAAAGGAACTCGGGATAAGCAATTGGCGCAGGTGTTGTCAATTGCTACTGTACTCAATAATCTTAATGATAAATTTAGGGATGTGTTCTTCAATCGCCGAGTTGCCTGAATCTTCTCTCTCGGTTACTCAGTGGAGTGATCTCTCTCTTAAATTCCCGTAAAGAAAAGTAGACGGTTCAAAACCCGTGCTTAAATCCTACTCAAGGCCCAATGCGGGCTGTGAGCAATTAACAAGTAGAGACAAGTTTGAAAGGGCAAAAAGTATAGTTTTCAGTCAAATCAGCAATACCCATGAAAATGATTTGACTTTGTTGAGCTAAATATGTCAACATACCTCTCTTCAAATGGATATACATGGGGCAATGTGGTAAGCACAGAGCTCCGGATCGGAATTCCTGAAGAATTATTTCCTGAAAAATTACTAAATGCTGCTTCATGAGCCCTGGCAGCAGCAGCAATTGGAATTCGCCCGTTCCTTGCAGGTGCCAACCATAGGGAAATAGGACAAAATTTATGTCTGCTGTCTCTTTCATAAAGTAGATTAAGACATCTCACAGCTACATCTATAAGCGGCTTGTTGTAGTTTCCACCATTTTGAATGAAAGAATTATATACAAATGTATTAAGCGCTGATGTGATCTTGCGCTGCTGCTCTAAAGTAAAAGGAACCTGTGGAGTCAAAGAAAGCAAAGTGCAGAGTAAAAAATCAAAGACTACAGATGAGACACAAAAAGAAAGATACACGTAGGCCTAAGCATGTTACCTGCTTCTCATAAAACTCAATATCATCTAGTACAAGTAGTAGGTGCCCATATATAGCACAGAACAGATACAACATGCACATTAGGTCCTTTCCAATATCTTCAGATGCTTGTCTCATAGCTTCAATATCCCATAAAGTTAATGCATCATCACTGTACTGCTGAGAACTTTCAATAGTATCAGTCATATTGCCATCCTCTGAATCAGTGGATTTTCCAGTAATTTTGTGGAGCACATTTGCCCACTTATTTGATGTGTCCCTTGCATTCCTTCTTTGCCTCATGGAGGATATATGCTCGCCTGAAGTACTTGTGGACAATTGTTTATCACAGCCTATTTCTTGAAATTTATGGGCTTGGCCAAAAATGGATATTTCTAGTGCAATCCATAAATCAACAAGAAATCCAGGTGTGAATGCAAGCATGTTGAGAACAGGCAACGCACCAATTGACTGGTTCAATGACGAGAAAATTCTTAGCATGTGATAGTAGAAACATACAACATCTGTCAATTTTAGGCTCCGGCAGTTGATCTGCGTCTGGTTTGGATCATAATTAGTTTCCCTACCACATGAACCTTCCTCCTTTGTTAACATCAGAAGCTTTCTCAGGTGCCACTGATGGTAAATTGGTTTCAGAAGATCCATAAGTAATGATATCATTCTGCAGTTGTCATTCTTGTCCCCATCAGCTAGGGACGTGTCATTGTGGAATGCAGAATCACCAACACACCGAGACAATCCCATGCTATCCTCAAAAGTTTGCAGCAAATTTTGAGAAATACAATTAATAACATCCACGTATCGGCAACAATCTAGCCCTTGAATAAAGGCCCCTGAATTGGATAACTCATCATGCTCGGTAGCTAAACTGACAATGTTTCCAAGGGCCCAAGCGGAGCAAGGAATGATACTCACGCCAACAGTTGAAACCTCTGACTGCTCCAAATTTATGATTTCTTCAAATATTTTATCCTTGGAGATCTGCTACCACCTGCCATGGCTTGATCAGTTCCAAATTTACCATATGCCAGTCTTTAAGATAAGAAAAGGAATAAATCGTGACGATTCAAATAAAACTGGAAGCAGTAACTGCCGCAACAGGTAACAAAAGAATAAACATTAAGACGGGTGTGCCAACGATTCAATAAAATAAGCACATGACATAGAATCAACTTAGAATTTTGTCTAAGCCATGTTGAGTTTCTCTATAAATGCTAGGCTAAAAAATTTAAAAATAAAACAGTCAAAGTATGGTGTCGGCTGATGATGCAGCCCTGGGTCTTGCATGGCAGCAAAGTTGTTGCCTTGTGACCATGAGGTTACTGGCTCGAGTCATGGAAACAGCCTCTTGCAGAAATGCATATCAGTGGTATGAAATGGTAAAACAATATAAAGAACAAGATAACCATGGTTAAAGAAATAAAAATATTTCTAAAAAATATACGAGTAGCAGATTAACAAGATGTTGCGGGTTTGCATGTTGCAGCCTATCGAGGGATTAACTACATGTTGCTGCATCAATATGAAAGTTACGAATCGGAGTTTTGAACCCTACAAAACTCAATACTTTAACATGGAAAATGTCAATCTCAACGTCAAGACCCTTACCAGTACAATACTGAGACATGGTTGTAACACCGAAATGTGCTTAAGGGCAGGTAATAGCAGCGGTGGCATGCGCTTGCATAGATATGGAATTGTAAGTATCAGTGTGAAAAACTCTTTTGAAGCACCATTCGTATGAGAAACCATCTCCGCAATCTTAGAGTGGAAAGGTCGCAATGCTACAGTGATTGCGCCTGCAGTAATCACAAACTGGTCATCTGTTGCAGTTGCGGATTTTTTCTTATCTGAGGCAGCATGAGGACCAAGACGGTTTATATATTCCCTAAAACAGTTGTATGTACCACTATGGCTTACACCAATAAAGTTGATCAAACACTCCACAGAAGCATCAGCAGATCTAGCATTCTCACTGTTTACATTTTTCCAAGTTCTGCAATCAGTTAAAGATACAGCCAATCGCATAGCAATGACAGTAATTTCAACCATATTTCCACCCATGCAACAGGAATAGTCACACCTGGCAAGAATGAAGGAGCAAAGTGAAATCAGCTTTTTGGCCTGATAAAGCCAAATAGACCTCTCTTCTGGCATACCCATAGCAAAGGAACAGAAGTTTTTACTTGCATCTACAGAGAAACAATGCATGTCAGTATTTAACAAAGGAGCATTGATCAGAAGAAATGAAATATAGGCGATGAATACAAACAATTTGAAGTCATAAGTTTAGTGCTTAAACTAATTAACCATGAGCATCAAACTCTCCAGTAAACATGTAAGAATAATCGATTTTTCGATTTACGAATTTAGTAACAATTGCTCACGCTGCAGAACTTTTTCTCAGTAACTTAGCACGTACCTGTTGCTGGGCAACCAGCAGCAAGGTCACAGTGCAGGCGCATAATAACTTAGATACATTCAATACATAAAAAAAAAAACTTAGATGCATTCATGCGATATGGGACCACATTTTGGTCTAGAATCTAGATATTCATTCAAAGCCTGATTCATTTGATACAATAATAAGATAAAATTAACATCAAATGAGAATAACATGATATTTATATAACTTCCTAAAAACACTATCACAAATTACTCTTACATATGTGAATACATAGTGGAAACAATTAATTTGTACACAATCAATGCCATCATCATGAATTCGATATAAATGTTGCGGCCATATTGCTCTCCATATTAAATAGTCCTGATGATCACTACCAAAACGCATCAAATAAAATGTGTGCTTTCTCCAACAAAAAAAAAAGGCAGCCCGGTGCACAGCTCCCGCTTGCACAGGGACAGGGGAAGTGTCTGACCACTTTGGGTCTTATACGCAGCCCTCCCTACATTTCTGCAAGAAAATGTGTGCTTTCTCAGCTAAGATATTATTTATTCTAATTAATTAATTAGCTCCAGCATGGAGTGATCCTGTAGAGGTTTTCAGCAAGATAAAGATTACAACTCTTGAAATAAAAAGCAAAAGTATTTACTTCCAACGTTAATGAACTGCAAATAGTGGAAAGGTAAAAGTATAAGTATTATTAGGGGGAAAAATGCATACCAAAGGAATTTATGCTATTCAAGATGATTTTGAAGCATGTAAAGATGGACTTTATAGTCTTGTTCTGCTGTGCCTTGTACCAACTTGAAGGTTGAGTGCTGAAGAAAAGAAATGGCCTAAGCATGTTGCTAGATATCCATTGGTTTGTCAGGTTGATGTTCGGCTGGTTTATTGACAGTTCCCAGTCTTCATAAAGTTGTTCTGTAACCATTCTTATCATATAGTACCGTCTCCATACTCGCTGGAATAGGAAGTTGAAAAGAAATGTAGCGCAGTTTAATATATGTGCAGTGTGAAGAGTAGTTCAAACAAGCAAACATTGATATAGTCATAGTCACATGAAAGTTCATGGAGTCTTGGTACACAAATGTTTGACTGGGACATCATTTCTGCTAGGGAAATACTTTAAGTTAATAACTTCAGTTTTTATATGAAGCTGTCAGTTTTGTTTAAACTCTCTACATTAGTCAGAATTATTGAAACTCGAAATGATGTTTTCTGCGCATTCTCCTAATGTATTATATTCATGCAAATGCAAATCCTGCAAATACTTCAGATTAGCAATTAGTTAGTACCTGTCTGCTTATGCGCTTCCAATTGCCAGCAGTATTACAATAAGAAATCATTCATGCTCATTAGTCATTATGATCCTCTTCAAACCTATATCCATACTAATTTATTTGGTGCAACACAACAGAATCGAACACAAGTTTCTAAAACACACAACAAACAAATCTTATCACCACGTCTCTCAATAATCAATACTAATTTGTAAGGTCTTGCTTGCTCTTTGCTTTTCTTTTAATAACATATCTCTGCAGCAGGGGTTTTCCTTGCTGTATATATTTTCCAAAAAAATAGTCAATTACTAATTCTGTCCATAGTTCCAGGCGGTAGCAACCCACTAAATAATTCTCTCTAACCATTAATCCTCTGTAGTTCTGAACTCTAATACCCAAATGCAATGACAAATATACGGTGAACTAGAAGATTCTATTTGAAAGTGATGTGAGTCTGTTATAACTTTGTGCACTGTTGGTACAGCAGCAAAACTAAATCTGGACTGGCAGTTTTGATCATGTTAGTTTTTAGGTAGGAAATGAACAAGGATGTTCAGTATCCTATTTTTGGCTGATTATATAGATGAAATTATATCGACATATCCACTCGCTAACTGTTAAATTCTTATTTCATTTTTCATACGTGCAAATAATACTCTGACTCTTACATGGCCCTATATCATCCTTCTATCATCAACCACAGAAGCCAAAAACTTTGTTCTAAAAAAAAAATCAGCAAACAATGTGCCATCCTTTAAGAAAATAATTATGTCTAGACTAATCATAATGTGAGTTGACTGTGAGTAGAGCACAATGTTGCAACTCTAGCATATCTACTCCAAGTGGGTATCGTCATTGTTAGCATTCTCATACTCAAACCTAAGCTGCTTTGCTAATTTCCAGAACTTGACGGTTAAGACCATTGTAATTTTCATCAAATGAGCCCGCACCATCGTTAAGTAAATCTAACATATTGTATACACCACACTCACATATTTGTCCATCAATGACTATCAAAGCCACCTACCAACACAGAGTCAAATCTGAACACAACCCACTCAAACCACCAAGGCCCCAAGCCCTGGTTCTCCCATCCATTCTCTATATGAGTGGAACTAACAATGGTCCATTGGATCGACTAAACTATCATCAGAAAATCAAACGTAAAATCCATGTCACAAGCAGCAAGCAGATTTCAAACAGATTCCCGGAAGGGGGCAGAAGCAGACCGGAAGGGGGCAGGCGGCAGGTACCTGGATGGAAAGTGCTGCCGCGGCGGCGCGGCGCAGGTGGCTCCTGAGCTGCCGCTCCTCGGAGACCTTCTGCAGCAGCGCGTCGCGGGTAATCTCCCTCGCACTCGATCCTCTCAGGGACACCTGCAGAGAGAAAGGGGTATCGGGGTGAGCGTCGGAGTGATTGGTGGAGCTAACAGCGGAGGGCGAGGGGAAGGCGGGGAATCGAGAGACCTGGCGGTTGCCGGTGGGGGGCACCGACATCGCCGGCGGGGAGCCGGCGGAGGGAGCGCACGCGTGCGCACGAAGGAACAAGAGATGGACGTGTCAACTACCACGGGCACGGGCAGCCGGGCCGGCTGTTTCTCGCCTTCACGGCGCGCGGTGACGTACTTTGTGTTGCCTTCTGTGCATTTTGTAAAAAGACAAAAGGCATGTGTTTTTTGCATCTTTTCCTTTGGCGAGGACATTTTGACAGTATCATAAACATTCCTTATAAAAACTTCATTGATAATTTAATTTGTTATAGTTGCATTTCACTGTGTATGAAACTCTAGCCAAGGATTCATTTGGATCACAGGAATTTTATAGTAATCACATATAATTTTCACAAGAATCAAGGTAATTCATAGAAAAAAGGTAAAAAATAGAAAAAATATCTTTAATGGAGGTCTAAAGATCCAATACTACTTTAGAGAATACCGATTTATATGATAATTCGATTTCTATTCACGTTTATCATAATAAGAGAAGTTTATAAGAAATATCTGAGTACGCATTTCGGGTGCGTGATGATCCAATGTTCGAATCATGTGAACCTGTTGCAAGGGAATGAAGATCAATTGCTATAACATGTTTCTTTTGGAATTTAATTTAACTTTGAACGACCAGTCTAATCAGGATCTCGACCCTTACATATTTCTGATGAACGAGACCGATGAACGAGACCGAGAAGAATCTGGCTTTATTCTCTCCGTTCAGAATTTATGTCATTTTGACATCAGGAGTGAACCAGAAGAAAAAAATTTACTACTCCGTGGTTTCCCCTACAAGAGCAATAGAGCATCGTCAATTTTAAATGTCGAAGAAGTAGAAATCAAATAAGTTACCAAAATGTAAGGAGTTTTCATAATTTCATTCAAATCGCAATTGAGCTACTCGTGTTTAGAAACGAGGCTAGACAGTTAGGTCTGCACGTTTCAGACGGAAACCATTCGTCACTCGTACAAGCCAAGCTTCGCCTTTGCCGAATGGTGGTTGGATCTCGATGGCAACCCGCCATGATTACGTTGCAAGCTTTCTGTGGTCGGCCTACTTCGTTATCATCAGCCGGTACTGCCGCAGCTACTTCCTTTTTTAGCTGCGAAAGTAATTATAAGATTTTCACAGCTAAAAAACGAGACAAGAAAATTGTCCTAACATTATCTATTACAAACCGGAGTAGTTCTCAGGATGACGCAGGTTATCCTTTCGTCACAGCACAAAACATTACAATTTTTTTCTCACGTGACTACGTGAGCAATAAGAAAAGAGAAATTTAGATCAGGCCATTCCAAAGTGACCGAGTTGAAGAATACTATTACAAAATTTTAAACTTGAAAAATACCATCACAAACCTGTTTTAGTTGAAAATTACTAACACTGTGACATTTTTGTTAAATGTGGGTTGAAATCTCGTTTGAGAGAGAAAATATTTACAAAATATCAATTTTACCCCTGCATCTCTTCATACTCTCTCCTAGCCCTACACAGCCCAAAAATCAATCAATGTAATGTAAATCAAATAATTATTTATTTTCCTTTGAAATTTGAAATTTATTTATTATTTGACATGTGCACAGGACAAAAAATTGTGTTACCAGTGAGTTTGTGCAACAAATTGCGACTACGTTAAATTCGTGTCAATATAGTGATGATTATAATTTCATCCTATTAATATGTGGGTGAAATCTAGGGATATTTCTGCCTTTTTAGTGCATGATGTGAGGATTTCACAGAAAAAATAACACCGATGGTAATTTCCAACTCAAGTGCTTTGCAATGGTATCTTGTATGTCTAAAACTTTGTGATAGTATTTTGCAACTCTGCTCACTTTGGTGGTATCTATCCACATTTGGTCTGTCAAAAATCTGCGCAGATACATCTTTCTAAGAGTAAATCTCACAAACATACTACTATTTGTACTATCATAACACAAAACTATAACTTTTGTGATCTATTTCACAAAATTACAACTTTTTGATATGTGTTGTGAGGATAATTCATGTTGCATTAGTGTGATTAACATGTGGGACCATGCAAATAAAGGTATAGTTTTTTGATACATAAGATAAAAATAATTGTAATTTTTTAAAATGAGTCACAAAAGTTGTAGTTTTGTGTTACAATAGTACAAATAGTTGTAGGTTTGTGAAATTTACTCTTTCTAAATGTAGCAGCAGGACATTTACAGAAGGATAGTGGATAGTTGAAGATGGGGGCATAAAGCAGATACAGAAAGTGATAAACAAGTGCAAATGCTCAACAGTCAACAAACAGACAAATCGACGAGAAAGATAAATCATTTATAATGATTTAGTTATGTGAATGCACTGAGCAAATGTTAACACATATGCCATTGGAGCTTACAGTTTATACAGTAAACGTCAATTAGACATTTTATGTTACATGTCTAACGCTGTCAAACAGGAAATTTACACGATGAGAATCAGTATTCATCATTAGTGAATCTTTCTATGGGAATGTTTAGCTGTACGCAAAAAATCTGAAATATTTTAATTTCAACAATGACATATTTATATAACTTATTTGTCACAACGCCTCCGGCACTTCTGTGTCAGCTGCACCTGCAGGTAAGCAATTGCCCCTGCGGCAGAAGACCACCGTTTCAGTTCATCTGATGCTCAAATAACATTGGAAAACAATTATAGTTCCACACTTACACGTCAACACTGCTTGCAGCAACATAGTCATTCTTTGGTATCACCAGTGCTTTGTTGTCGCTTCCACTCTGGGAGGCGGCAAGGTTGCTCTGAGGGTATGTAAATATTCAATTCACAGCTCAACCATGTATGAATGCCAGCTCCATAGTCATGCTAATTAACTAAGGACAGACCGAGTGCTGAAAGCTCCCACACAAGGTAGGGTCTGGGGAAGGATTATTCGATGCAAGCCTTACCCCTGCAAATAAATTGCAGATTGGCTGCGTCGAACCCAGGACCTCTAGGCACAAGTGCGATGACTTAAACCACTGTGCCAGGCCTTGTTAGCGCAACACTCGCATTGTGTTGGATGACACTCAGTGTTGAGGGTAACTCTCAACATGTTTCTTACTCACTACAATGCCATGACCAACCTAAGGGGTTGGGGATACATATATATAGGCTTGGTGGGCAGCCAAGCATATGCTAAGATGCTAGTCTAAGATGCTAAAGCATAAAGCTGAAAAGCTAGTCTAAGATGCTAAA
>BCLF01000014.1:193721-241904 GCA_001602275.1 Zoysia japonica
GGGGGGGGTGGGGCATATTATGACAGTCTGCGGTCACAATGAACAAGTACTGTGTCTGTTTTACGGGAGCAAGAAAACTATAATCCACTGAGAACGCACAATAGTACAACAGTATTACTAGAGTCACAGAATAACCTTAGCAACTTCTAGCTATCGTCATGACCAGGGGTTTTATACAGATTAGCATATGTATATTATAGCCTAGTCTTGCTAACAACACTATTACTCCCTCTGTCCTGTTTTATAAGTCGTTTTGGAGCTGGGCATAGAAATTAAGAAAAGTAGAAATGGTGGATGTTCTGAGAACGAGGAGGAGAGAGATAAAGTGAAATGTATTGGGAAAAGAAAAAAAGTGTCTCGGGAAGTAAGAATGACTTATAATTTGAAAAAATTTGAGGAGTCTAGAATGACTTATAATTTAGGACAGAGGGAGTACATCATAACTGTGTTGCTTTTAAAATCGCATGCTAGAATGAAAATTGCTTCTGAATTAAGCAAAACCCATTACCACAATTTTTTTTCATCAATGCAACAGTGCTAACAATAGTAGGCATCTTGACAATGCTTTAACAAACCAACATTTTGATCAACCAGCTCCAACCCAACATAGAATAGGCGAAAGGAAACACGGGTCAGAATGAGTGAAAAACAGAGACACATTCTGATGTCCGGTTCACAAAGAAAGGGCCCCAAACAATAAACTCAGCATCAATATCATGTATCAAATCGCCTCTCACAATTATTAAACACGTCAGTTTTGTGATTCAGTCGCATGAATACTCCAATTGCATATTTCCACGTGAACTGAAAAAAAAAAACAGAACGAAATGAATCGCGGGAGACCTTATCGGGTGTGACAGAGTCGAACACGTAGACCTCGCCCTGGAAGAGCAGCGTCAGCAGGTTCGGGTCGCTCGGCAAGGCCGAGACTGGCTCCGGCGCAGGCGCCTCTTGGGCTGGCGCTGGTGCGGGTGGGTCCTCGTCCTCCTCGTCATCCTCAGTATCGCTCTCGCCTTCATCATCCCCAGGTGGTGCAGCAGCGGCAGCGTCGACGTCGCGCATCTCGGCGTCGGAGTCCCGGGCGGCGGCCGCGTCGGACATGACCGGTAGTGGCGGAGGACGGCCAACCCTAGATTGGGGAATGGAAGGCGGTGATGCGGGGCGAGAGCTGTAGTAGTGCAACAGCAGGAGTCCGAATCCGTGAAGCGAGTGGTGATGCGAAGGAATAGCTGACTCAGATTACTATCTCTGCATATATGACCTCCGCGAATAACCGTTTTATATACTAGTACAGGTCATGTAAGTTGCAACTTGCAAGTCAATCAGCGTCAAATATTAAAACGTCAAATATTTCTCTATCTCTGTTAATATTTGCGTATATTCAAGTGGTCACTGACATGTTGGACCAGATCAAGAAGTTGTAGTTTATGCGCAAATAGTTGTTGTTCTGTGATATTATATTTAAAAGTCGTGTTTTCTCTAATTTAAGGGTAAAAATAGTTGTGGTTACGTGAGAATATAAAAAACAAAATTAAAGCTCAATAATCATAATATAGGTACTAGTAATATATACGCACTGTAATCATGGGGTAATACTGTGCCGCTCGTCCAAGCAGTGCCCTGGAATCCTGGATAAAAGCATCTTTCTCACGAGGCATTTAGATCCGGCACGGCTAGAAATTGTTTTATCTTGCTCACTAGAACTGCGAGCTGCAGAATTGTACATCCTCTACCCCATCATGCCAACTGATACATACCCCTCCGTTCTTACTCTAAAATGAACTAAAATTGTTGTCCTAACATAACAACACTGCTGTCCTATAGGAGTACAATAATAATGGGATTCAAAAGGCCACCAGGGTAAAGCTGACAAGTCAGCTGTATTTGCAATAAGCTACATACCATAATTCTGGCAGTAGCTCAGCAGCTTTCTAGCACTTTCAAGAGTGTTGTCTTCTTCATCGAGGGCTGATTTCGCCGCCAGCCATCTCTCCATGACACAGCAGATTGCCCTGAGCTGTAAATTACAGCATAGGAAAAGCAATTTGTTGCAGCTACAATATATTTCAGCATGTTAGACATAATCGTTTTTGCAAGCAAATAGAAATTTCTAAATATTCATGAAGTCATTTGGATGTTAAATCATTTTGTTGGAAGGATACAAAGGTGGACACCCCATGCTTCAAGTAAGCATCCTCCGCTGACAATTCCTCTTCCTTGTCAACTCTGTGGCTGTCAAGGTCATCTTTGATAAGGGTGAATCTGCCTAATAAAAGAGATACAAATTGCTCAAGAGATGAGGAGTTCACATCAATCCCTTGTGTTTGTGCCACAAAATGAGCTAAGACACACCAAAGTGCACTTCGGGCTTGGTTATCATCAGTGACCAGGGGAAGTATGTCAAACAGGCCCTCCAGGAAGGCAAAATCTGAAAGAATGAAAGGCCAAATAATTGTAATGGCGCTAACAGAGATATGATTTTCTAATTATAAGATTGCCCATGAAATGTGACCTACCATGAGAAAGCATAGGCACAATTTGCTTTCCATCTGCCAAAATGTTTGCTAATATGATCACCACAGACCCACAATAACTTGTAACCTTAAGCAGAGATGGAGATTATAACACAGTTAACATGTTTGCAACACGTTTTGTCTAAAGACAGAACTTTGAGATATATCACTGTGTATACAAATTGCCTTTAAAAAAATACCAGCAAGCATCTTAAAACAAAACAATGTACTAGTACCAATGAGGCAGAAGCATCAAGCTAGACTGTTGACTGAATATGTTATAACGATGGTCAAATGCATGAAATGGGAAGCATAGCTCTCACCTCAAATTTATCAGGTAACTTGATAATGCTACAAATCACTTGAATAAGCTGCTCATTTGATGACATCACTTCTGAACAGCGGTCTAGGGACGATAATTCTTCAATAAAATGAAGGATTAAGTCAAGTGAAGCCACCCTGAAAAATATTAATAGCCAAAAGACTACATTACTTGTTCCATAGTTATTTTACAACTCAACTAACAAATGTATTAACAAGATAATTAAGTATGTTCAGATTAATTCAACAAAAACACAAGAACTGTGTAATTCTTATACCAACCTATAGAAAATACCAGATAAATACAGGAAAAAAAAATGGAGCAAGAGCAAAAAAGCTACTCATCATACCTGTCCAATTTGCTCTCATCTGATAATTTTTCAATCTCAGTTGTCAATAAACTGATGGCATGGTCCACTAAACCAACTTTTATCAAAGGCTGAAGAAGAATGGAAGCCACATCTTGACTATCAATGACAGTTGATAGGAAGTCGATGCTCTACAAATAAGAATCAAGCCAGAAAAAACAGAAAGAGACCACAGTTTAGAGTTAGCAAGTTCCATGGAGAAAATAAAAGGTCAGACGACCTGAGATGGTTTTAACTCAAACAATATAGCAAGAGGTAACAATGATTTTGCTCAATTGTTGGAGGTTACAAAAAAAAATAGTTCAAAGACAGCAAATAGCACTACGGCTATGAATTTGTCTAAAGCGACAAGTTGAAATCACACATCTAGATTTCTAGACACTCTAGTATATAGTGTCACGGAATAGTGGAAATGCAGTACCGCATTCACGGATGACAACAAGAGGTAACAATGACTTTGCTCAATGGCTGGAGCCTGGAGGTTACAAAAAAGTAGATGCTAGCTCCAAAAAAAAAGTAGCACTATGGCGATGAAGTCTACTGCGGCAAAGTTGGAATCACATTTCTAGAATTCTAGAGACTCTAGTATCTAGTCTCATGGAATTATGGAAAATGCAGTAATCATTCACGAATGACAACCATGTTATTGGCAGTTACCAATAATGACAATCACACTTATTCTATACAAAGGACAAGTCTAACAATGTTCAGATGCCCTAAACACCATAGCATTTATAACAAAAATTTGTCATGCAAAATATAAACAAGCATCCAACATATATATAAATTTAAGAATGAGCATGTTAGTAAACCTTTCAGTATTCAATCAACTTACTACTCACAGCCAGAGCCCAGAGTGCATAAGTCATTGTGACCTGTACGTACAAATGATGAATCGAGAGGCCCAGCAGCACAGGAGAATAGGAAGAGGGGTCAGTTCAACTGCTTGCATGCCAATTAGTAATCAAACTGGATAAGTATTTGCTTGATTTTTTTTTTTGAGTCCGTATTTGCTTGAGATTCACTCTGACAAGATTAGCTTCAGTTTGCTAGTTCAACCCTTGGTCCATAAAAGGGAGAGGCTAAGATGAATAATAGCAAGCCGCATTATCCCTAAACCTCTATCCATGCTCTTAGGCACAGCCTTCCTGGCATAGTAGTTTCTCACATATCCCATTGTTTTAGTGAGGTCCAGGCTATGGTCTTCAATTTCTTACAACTACTCTCTCGCCTTCAACACCCCGAGGACACAACCCATGACAGCATATGTGACTTCAATATCGTACCTTCTCAAGCAATGTGGAGTTCAGTGTGTTTCCAACTATCCACAAAACACGTGAAAGAATTTCATCAGGTAGTAGAGCTTCAGCCCAAGAAACAGATGTGTTACTCCGAAGAACTGCAGTCAAAAGCCTGTCATAAAAATAATTTAATGATTGATACATCATTGATAGAATTTTCAGCAACAAATTCATGTTGTAATTCACATTCTATTCCTATACTACAGAAGAATAAAAAGTAGATGAGGAAACAAAGAGAGCACAGAAGCCAAATAAGGCAAAATTTGGCATTCTTTGCATGAGGTATTTCCATTATTTTATTTTTAGATTGACATAAGCAATTTCATACAAACATCTCAAAGTACTGAACAGGAACCATAAAATCCTATTCTTAGCTTATATCCTTTACCAATCCAAGTGCTAAAAACAGAAAATATCGATATATATTTTTTTTTCAAACAGAGCCAGAGAACACTGACCTGAATGTTTCAGAAAGGCAAGCAGAGTCATCTAAAAATAGCTGGTCCACAACAGTGGTAATCAAACCATTTTGTAGACTCATTGCATTGACTACCGATTCATGACAGGCTATATTCCCCATGATTCCGAGACAGATTTCCTGTAACAAAAAAGGACAGTATATAAAAAATAACTTTGAGGTACAGGGAGAAAAATTGTAGGGCAGAGCAAAGGCAAGGCAAAAGCTAGTTCACCTTCACTCTAGCAGATTGAGTCACATGCAGGTTTGCCAAAAGCACCTCAAGAACAAGATTATTCATCTAAAAGAATTAAAGATCTGTACTGTCAGAAGCACTTTTATAAACATAAAATATGTACTCCCTCCGTCCCCTTTTACTTGTCATTCTAGGTGTGAGCACGGGAATTAAGGATGGTGGAAAAGGTGGAATGTTCTGAAAACGAGGAAGAGAGAGATAGAGATAGGGATGTATTGAGAATAGAGAAAGGTGTATTGGGAAGTGAGAATGACAAGTAAAAAGGGAAAATTTGTGAACTCTAGGATGACAAGTAATTGGGGACGGAGGGAGTATCCTTTTGTAGCAAAGAAGTGCAAAAATTTAGAAATCAACTGAATTGCTTCAAGGCATCAGGAAACAATAAATAAAAGATTCTATAGTGAATTTTAACAACCTAATATTATCAATTGAAAATTTGCTAGATGTTGGCAGAGTAGATTGGATCACTAAATATTGCAATGGCAATTTTCCTATTTCCTGCATTTTTCCCCTGAAAATGAACTGATTACTATGAAATTCCTGCGTTCCAAACGAGGCTTAAATGTTCGGAGTCGACAGTTAAAGCACTAAATAAGGTGCAACCCTTTTTATTCAATGTTAGTAAATTGTCGCATATTTCAAGGATAAACTCATCTTCAGCATTCTGAGCATATCATGTTTTTTGTGGTGTCCCACGTGGCAACCAATACCGCCCACCTAACAAGTGCACACATGCAGGCATACGCAGTGGCAGAGCGTGGCCTGGTATTAAGAGGGGGCCAGGAGAACTTAGCAGCAAACTTAGTGCTGCTAACTATACCAAGTTTACAGGTGAAATAATTTGCTAGTAATTGCAATATAACCATCAACTCATGTAGAATCTTTATGAGATCAAACTGGTATGGATAACAAAGGATTTGGGTAGCACTAACGAAGGATTAGTCAGCTTTGAGCGTGCTGGACAATAGTGGACTAGGGAAAGACACTCTAATTACTTCACAAAATTATCCAAACCAAGGGGGGGGGGGGGGGGGGGGGGGNNNNGGGGGGGGGGCAGGGCCCAGATTGGTCTCCATGACCTTCCGCCCCTGGGCATACGCATACAAAAACCAGGATGCATACATAGTTGGAATTGTCTTATGATTTCTCTAGCTCACACGAGTACCCAAACCTTTATTGAATCGATGACAAGAGCTTAAACATAAGATTCGATCAGTTTTTGAAACAAGTATGCTAGGTAACATGGTCCCATTCCCGCCATCACATTTCTTTTAGGATGCAATACAAGGCAGAGATATTGGCATTTACCTAAATGCAGTAATTCTTGTTTGTGCATTAATCTAATGGCATCACGTGTATAAAAACATTCACCCATGGAAAAGAATTACTAATGTTTTGCGAGGTCCTTTGGTTCTCTCCGCTTTTCTTTTCTAAGCCAGTACAGATTATATGATAAATGGTTCATAGAAACTTGAATGACAAGAATCTGAGAATAGGAAAGCAATTTAAATTGCAAATATTTACTCAAAGATACTGCAGACGTACCATCAGCTCTGCCTGAGGTTTACTAGCTGCAAGGTCCCACAGGATGCAGCCATACTCTTCCCATGGATCCTTAAGCTCTGTTGCATCTCCATTATTATGATCTCTTTCCTTCTCTTCTGGGACACCTTGCTTCGTGCTGATTTATTTGGCAGCAAAAGATATCATGAGTCATAATTCTAAATCAGTTTGTATCTACCACATGCGGACATGCCTCTGAAATCTAATACTTGCCTGAACTCCTTCTCCACATTGGAACCTTGAGGCAGGAGCTGCCTTATAAGCGAGATGATGTAGCTGGGATCAACAGTTGTCGTGTCATCAGGCAGCTGCGCATCATCAAAAAAAAAAAAAACAACTGGCATCAGTAAAAGCGTAAAACAGATGAATACCGATGGAGCCACGTCGTCTACTTCACTCTGATAACTCCGATGCAAGGAATGCAACCGCGGAACCATGGTTAGCCGCTGGCACGTAGCAGCCACCAATTACTCGACGTAATGCCCACCAGGCGGGAGGACCCCGAGACGAAACCCCTCCCCGCGGAGCAGCGGGAAAGCGATCAGGATAGGAAGGGAAAGGGCAGAACGCACGTACCTCGGAAGAGGGCGCGAAAGGGAGGTGAGTAGGAGCGTCCTCGTACTCCTCGAAGCCACCATCCTCTTCTGGCACCTCCGCTTCTTCCCGCCCTCGCTGTGGTAGGAGAGCGGCTCCCTCCTTCGCCGCCTCGCCCTCTTCGCGGGCGCCTTCCTCGGGAGCGCTTGGCGCCATGGCACCGTAGCCAGTGGAGGGTAGCTGGACAGCGTGGACAGGCAGCGCCGCCGGCGAGGTGGTCGAGGAGCTCGGGCTCGATGGAACCGACCGGGCGGCCCGCACAAAGAAGGCTTTTTATCGGGCCGGAACGATTAGGCCCTGTGCTCTGGTGGATGTATATGGGCCTCAACGCTCCATACTGTAGTTTGACTAGTTTCTTTCACGGCCGTGGGCCGTGGCTCGTGGGGTACTGGGGTTGGATGTACGTATGCTGAAAAGGGTAGGAAACGGTTAGAAAATTTTCTCAACTATTTTTACTTTTATATTTATAATATCGCACAAAAACAGAAACGAAAAAGTCGAAAGTAAAAACGAACAAAAACGAACGGATAAATACGAAATTCAAAAATAAAACAAAATGATTGGTAACCGAAAAAGATGTCGAAAATATAAATAAAATAAATATTAAACATTCACTATATGATCTAAATTTTACAATATATAAGATACAAGTTATAATTTAATTCACAACATACAACCCAACAATATACGGCAATAAGAGGTTGTTTGGTTCAAAACTTTTAATTTTTATTTTTCATAAAACATGTTCAAATGAGATTTCATTACCGTATTTGGAGAAACGGTAAAAAAGAAAATTTTCGCTAAAAATAAAATTCCGCTGAAACAATTGAAAAAAAGTTCATACCGTTTTCGTTAGTGTTTTCATTTTTATCCGCTATCCGAACTAGTCCCGATGCCCGTGCTAACGCTGCGATCTAAGAAAATATTAAATTAAGAAAAATAATATATTAAAATTTGAATTTGAATTTTTTCATTCTTTATCACCATAAAAGGTTAGATTTTACATGCATCATATCTAAAAACTTAATGCGCTTTAGAAATTCCTGAACAAATATAGGTATATTTTTTTACACTCATTATCTTGGTACTTTAATAATTATAGTAGATATTTAATCCTGAGTATATTTTCATCTTACACATATATCAATATGCATCATAGTCAAAATAACATACTTATTTTATTATTATGCATAAAAATAGTAAAGAAAAAAATACTCACAGTAAAGATTTGATTGACTAATGTTTTTTTCTATCTCAACCATATATAAAGTCAATCAAATTCCTACTATGAGTATTTTTGCTACGATTATTGAAATACCAAAATAATAAGTTTAAAGAAAATATACCGATATTTGTTCAAGAATTTCTGTTACGATTATTGAAGTATCTAAATAATAAGTGTAAAGCAAATATACCTATATTTGTTTAGAAAGTTCTAAAGTGCATCAAGTTTTACAACGAGAAACCTCAAATTTTAATATTAATATATTATTTTTAAAGTTAATATTTTTTTAAACAGTAGCGTTTCGTACATATAAACTTGTATTTTAAATTTGAAAGATCTAAAAAAGCTTAGTTAATATTAATATATTATTTTTAAGTTAATATTTTGTATACATATCAATTTTTATTGACATACAATAAGATTTTAAATATTTTTAAGTTAATATTAATAGTTATAGTAAATACACGTTAGCCCTACTGCCCCGGCCGTGACCTCAACGAGCTTGCCCTATGGAAAGGGGCGATGGGGTTGTTTTGCCTGCCCCGACCGAGACCTCAACGTGCTTTGCCCCGTGGAAAGTGGGATGCGGTTGTTTTGTCTATTTCCACAATTTTTAATTTTCTTTTTGTTTTCTTATCTGTTAGCTAGACGTGGACAATTAAACAAACTGAAGATGAATTTTTTTTAGCAAATAATGGTTTTCGTGGGAAAAAAAATTTAGAAGAGGTTAGCTATTAAATTTGTAAAATGTGTGATTTGATTTGTTAAATTTGTAAAAAAGACAAATTTAAATGTATTTTTTTATGTGTATTTAATGTAATTATCTTTGTTGAGACTTTATCAGATGTATGTAGAAAAAAAGCTATGTTTTTTTAAAGAGTAATGATAGTGACAGTGATAGTGAAAAAAAGTAGACGATAATTTTTTATATCGGGCAGGGAACGCGCGAGCCTCCCCCGCCTTATCCGCTCCGAGCCTCCGAGCCAGTCGTCGTGTCACGCTCAGGCGTAGTCTTCTCTCCTTCTCGGCTCCCCGCTCGCTCGAGCTTCGTCGCCGGCATCGGCAGCCGCGGCCCAAGCCGACCCGTCCGTCCGACCTCCCCCCCCCCCCCCCCCCCCCCCCCCCCCCCCCCCCNNNNCCCCCCTCCCCCTCCCCCACAGCTTCTCGAGTCGGAGGCGGCGACGATGGCCTGCCCCGCCGCCACCACGTACGCACGCGCCCTCAGCTCACCTGCCCCGCTGCTTCGGTCCCGTTTCTCAACTCGGCGCGTCAACGAGGAAAAATTGACGATTCGTAATGTGCTTTCCTCAGGGCTCGCATCGGAGCGGGGAGAGGGCTCTGCCTGTGGAGAACCGAGGCGAGCCCCGGTGTCCTCGTCGGTTCCGCGTCGCTGCTACCGTCGTCACCGCGCGCGGCTCGGGACACGCGAGCGCGCGCCTCAGAGCTGCAGCAAGCGCCGCGGCCGGCCGGCGCTGCTGTCGCTAGCCATAAGGTCACTGTCCACGACCGGCAGCGCGGGGTGGTCCACGAATTCGTCGTGCCAGAGGTACGATGCAAGTACACATACTGCTTCGCAGTGTTTTCTGCTCCGGTGGTCTATTTCTTCTTGGCGAGATGCCTGGTCTGATCGGTGCTGCTATGGTGAGGGGCTGCAGGACCAGTACATTCTGCACACCGCGGAGGCACAGGACATCCGTCTGCCGTTTGCGTGCCGCCATGGTACGCTGCTCGCTGCATACTTTTGCCCTGAAGTTACTGCATTAAGCATGTCTGGATTTTACCTTTGATTACCTCAGCTGTCAATCCTTGGCTACAATACTGAATAATAATTATATTATTATGCTTTTGCTGATGTTGGATATAGTGAAACTTAGTCCATCTTTGAATTCCAGTTAGTTTGTGGCTGATTGAGTTTTTGTTTGTAATCCATCCAGCAGCGTGCTTTATTTTCAGATTTACTACTTGGGACAAACAAATTTGTAATCTATCCTATCTTGGGACCCCCCCCCTCCTCTCTCTCTCTCTCTCTCTCTCTCTCTCTGCGCCAAGGTTTACAAAACCGATCAAAACCGGTCAGTTTTCACGGTTTTCGGTGAAACCGGTCTGGTCCGGTTTAGAGGGTCGATCGGTTTTCGGTTTAATAAATTTTAAAAAATTGAAAATTCAAAAAAATTGAAAATCCGAAAACCGGAAAAACCGGCCGGTAAACCGAAAAAACCGGCCGGTTTTCTCTAAAAAATTTGATTTTCGAATTTGCCCGGTTTTCGCGGTTTACTGTGGCGGTTTTACCGCCAAACCGCGGTTTTCAGCGCCTACCTGGTTTCTGAAACCTTGCTCTGAGCAGCATCTCCTCTCACTCAATGTTGTTACTACTAAATTAGTGAATATCCATTATTCTTTTGCCTAATTAGGTTGCTGTACTAGCTGTGCTGTTCGGATAAAATCAGGACAAATAAGGCAACCTGAAGCACTTGGAATATCTGCTGAGCTGAAAGATAAGGTACACATTTTGTACCTCCTTTCTAACTGATCTAAAACGTTAGGACATCATCTATTTTCTCATTGTGAGCTTACATTGCCCCCACGCTATAAAATTACAAATTGCTCATTCAACTCCTGTCCATGCTTAAAAGAATGTGTATGCTCTATCATCAATTCAGAATTCACAATACTAACCCATGATCCAATTCAGTTATTGGTTTGAAGTGTAAAGCTTGTCATCGATAATCATTACTCTCTCGGTACATGACTACAAGTATTGTTAGATTTCACATTATGATTTTTGGACTTCAGAGTTTAGATTAAGGGGGCGTGATGAACACTGATTACAAATAAATTTTTGACCTGTTAGGATGCAGTAATGGTAGCCTTTTAGGTATGGTACTTAGAGTGCTACCAATTAGCACATAATCTGATATTCAGGTGTGCCCTCTATATGGCACATACTTTGTTAACCATGTGTCTTAACTCTCTAATTCTGCAAAATGAACATGAACTCTTATAGATTCTGCTTTTTTGTGGCATCCTTACAGGGTTATGCATTGTTGTGCGTTGGTTTCCCTACTGGTGATGTTGAAGTTGAAACACAAGATGAAGATGAGGCAAGTACATTTTCTAAGTTGCTGTGTAAATTTTGTGAATTATTTAGTTAAATTTAAGATCTAAACATTCCTCTAAAATCAACTGTTTTTTAACTTGCTTGCTTTCCACTAAGCTATTCTATCCTAACTTACAGGTATACTGGCTCCAGTTCGGGAGATATTTTGCCCGAGGACCTGTTGTAAGTACCACTAATTCTTCTATTAATAAACTGCAGTTTTTATGTTCCGAGTCATTTGTGAACTGCAATTTGTATGTTCTGAAATGTCTCGAGTAGTCTTGCGAAGTGTGTAACCCATTGATGTGTTGTTGTCGACCCTGACGATCCTTATTCCCCTTAAGAAATTGCATCATTATAGCTTTGATAACACAAATGTTCTCATTTTCAGGAAAGAGATGATTACGCCCTAGAACTTGCAATGGGAGATGAGTGAGCGGTGTGTGCCCCCAAGAGGTAGCATCACAGTTTGCCAGTTTGAATCCCTGCTCACATCTCTCTTTTGCCCAAGTTTAACAAACCCGTTTCTCTATCCGTTTCAGGGTGCAGTTTTAAATGATATTTCTGTGTTGGTAGCTTATAGAGCGCATTGCAAATGGGGGAACGAAAATTTTGCTCTGCTCTACATGTTCTGCATGCATCGTGTAGTTTAGCAGCTTGGCATCTATAAATATGCTTCTTGTAAATGTAGCGATGCCATTTCCAAGTGTTTGCCTGGTTGCCTAAATCTCCAGACCTGAAAGTCCTGGTAGATCAACAACATTACGATGTAAAGTTGTATGTGAGCTACCAAGCATTCAAATTTGGCGCAAACATTAATCACTAGATAAATAATAAAATTGGAAACGCCATGGACTGGAACTAGTGGCTGCCCAAAGATTGTTTTGCAGTTGCAACGTTTGATGAAGATGTTGCCAGTTTAGGTTACTGTAATAAACCAATGCTGGCGGGGCGTACCTGAACGGAGCAATAGCTTGCGCGGCGCCTACGTCGTCCGGCTGTCCCGATTCTTGGGTTGCACGGACGCTCGAAGACTGCTCGGTTTTTAGTGTTTTTATTGAAATCGGATTAGTTTTTAGTCCAAAATTTTTAAAATAAAATTGAATTTTTTAAAAAAAAATTAAAACTAATCAAATCGATCGATAAACTGGGAAAACTAAGTGGTAAGGTGAAGAAACTGATGAGTTTTAAAATTTAAAAATTCAAAAAAAACTAGTGAAATCACTCAGGAAACTGGAAAGCCTGAGGAGGTTTATCTAAATTTTGATCAAATTTATTTAAATTTTATTTTGAATTTGTAGTGATATTCAACCAATTCCAGTAGTGTTTTCAGGCAAACTGGCGCACTAGTTTTACCGCATCATACAGTGATGTAAACCCTGTATGCCGTTATCAGAGCCGACGGAAGTGTTTTTTTTTTTTAATACGAACGGCAATGCTTTCATAAATAGAAATGGGGATTTTCCAGAGTCCATCTGGAACGTCCGCTGGAACGAGTCAATGAGCAGATAAGATGAGCGCAATGCCCCTGAAGCGAAGTTCCAAACACAGCGAGCAACACAACGGCCGTGCTCGCCACCGCGATGCTCCTGACACGAGCCCCGCCGCCGCTGCTCTCGGCAGCCAGATCTCCGACCAATACAGAGCGCGTCCTCCGGCCTTGCGGACATACCTCGTACCGCGTCGCCGTTGTGACGGTCGCCACCTCGGCAAAGGCGGCTTCACTCCGGGCCGGGCAAAAGCGCAAGCAGGTGGAGAGCGTGGCGAACCCGCTCGTGAAGCACTGCGTCAAGCTCCGGCTCTCCGCCTCGTATCGCCGCTCCTGCCGCCGCCTGCTCCTCGTCGGTCTCGCGCCCATCCTGTAACTCTCGCTCTCTCCCGCTGTTTCATTCCAGAGCCCTGCGAGGCTTCTGCCTTTCTAATTCTGCGCTGCTGATACTCCAAACCGCTGCAGGGAGATGTGCCGGTTCGATCTCGACGCCATCGACTGCTTGCTTCTCTTGGAGGGAATAGATGTCTCAGAGGAATTGCTGGAGTTCTCTGGCAATGTCGTGCGTGTCAGCGCTGCTGTGATGAAGAAGGTCTCTGGAATGCAGTCGGTTGATTCAACCGAGGCAATTGCTGTCATGCACATGCCTAAGCATTTCCGCGACATTGGAAGCCACGAGGGTGGAGCCGATCTTGATGGGCTGCTTGATTCTCCAAAGAGGATTCTAGTCCTGGATGGCATTCAGGTGAAATTATTAAATATGTCCAATGCCGAGCATTATGCGGTGAAAAAGATAGTAATTACTTTCATTCGTTTTGTAATAGAGTTATGAAAGATATCATTGTTGATTCCATGTTTATTGTTTGCATTTGAAGTTAATATTCTCTTTGCAAGTTTCAAGTCAAATCTATAATGCACCCCATGCTGATCATGGTGTCAATACTTTGCAGGATCCTGGTAACCTTGGAACATTGATAAGATCAGCTTGCGCATTCAATTGGGTATGCCACTTTCATTTTATGGTTCACTTGTTGAAATTACTAAATCATGGAATGTTGACAACTAGAGGTTGTTTCAATCCTTTTGATGGAGTACAAATAAAGGAACTGTGATCAATTACAAAGTCATTAATTGTATGATGATGTTTCTGACATAGGCGATGCAATATTTTCAATTATTAAGTTTAGCCTTCATTACAGAAAATTGATTGAGTGACTAGAAGACTAGAGATATCATAAACATGCACTATGATAAAAATTAGAGTATCTGTGACTGCCAGATGACCTGTAGTATTTTTCTTTCCAACTTATGCACTCCTGACAACTTCTACAAACAACTAACAACAGGATGGTGTGTTTCTTCTTCCACCTTGCTGTGATCCTTTCAATGAAAAGGCCCTTCGTGCAGCCCGTGGAGCGTCTTTGCAGCTTCCTATTGTATCTGGTACCTGGTATGATCTGCGTGCTTTGATGACTAAATATAATATGAAGATTATGGCAGGTCATCCAGAAAGTGATGGATCCAAAGTAACCCACGCTCTGTCCAAAGAACTGGCTGACTCACTGGTGAATGAGTCTTTGTGCTTAGTGCTAGGAAGTGAGGGGAATGGCCTCTCTGCAGAGACCCTTGAAACATGTGAGCTTGTTAACATCCCTATGGAAGGTACTTTTGAATCTTTGAATGTTTCAGTCGCAGGTGGCATATTTTTATTCATGCTACAACACAGAAATAAAAAAATCAGCCAAACTTTAACTCCTTAAGGTAACTTGCATCTGTTTTTATTTATTGTTGTCTCTTTTTTTCTTTTTCATTCTCTGGCTGTTTGTTTCTATCTTCACTGCTCATGCTTGTATAAAGTAAAGGAAGACAATTAGTGCTGTGCAAATACATCATATGTAAATTTAATAAAATTTATTTATTTGTCTCGAATAAAAACATATTTAACTGGCTAAGGTACATTTGTGTAATGGTTTGTTCAATTTGTGTATTGAAGACATGAAAAATATTACTCATGAATCGTCGTAATATGATGACATCACTCTTATTTCCCTGCCCCTTTTTAATAAATGAAGCATGCTCTGATTCTTGGTTAAAATATTCATACACAAGGAAGAGGCTGCATGGGACCATTTAGAATGCCAAAATGTTGGAACTATCACCCTTCAGTTTATAGATATCTAAAGCGCACTTCCATGTTAATCTTGAAATATAGCCTTGCTGACGTTATGAGGATCTTTATCCATGATGTCATAACAAATACGTAAGGTCTGAAGTCTGAACCGTATAGTAGTTTGGGAATACATTTCTGTTTGTTGAATGGTGTACTAGTTTTGTGGCTTCTCAATTTTGTATGCTTCTTGGAATTTTAGAACCTAGGTAATGGAAACTGAAACCTACAAATTCCTGGCAATATATCTGCACCACAATCACATCCTTCACAGCCCTTATTACAAGATCTTATATGATCCACCATTTTCTGTTCTGATATGATGCTGTTCTTAAGTAACATGCATTATGGACTTTCTGGCGTCACTTCGACTTGTGGTTAGCATTACTTGGGCTGGTGCTTTAAAGGAATCAATGTTTTCAAATCGCTCGGTCACTCGGTGGTTCACTAGGACCGACTAGGCGACTAATCGCGCTTAGTCGTCGACCAGGACGACTAAGGTAGTGTTTGCTTCCATGTACGAATCCATCCCTATACGAAGCTGTCCCGGATCTGACAGCGTCCATAATTGACTGAACGAAGTTGTCCCGGCTGGATCGGTCCCAGGTGTGCGAATATTCCGAAGAGATGCTGGACCATCCCGTGCGGCAAAAAAAAAAAAAAAAGCTTGAACCGCTCCGTCCAGGCTGGCCGCTTCAACGTTTTGGATTTCTGTCGAACACTGCCACCGACGAGCTGTGCTTCCTTTCCTCTTCCTCCGGCTAGCTTACGTACATGTAGGATAGAGAATCTTGATCAGCGGAACGAGGTCGATTGTGCGCGTCGAGGATGTGGAGCTCCGAGTAGTCCACGCGTATGGGAGGATGGGAGGCCTAGCAAGCTTGCTCAGGGAGGGGCATTGAGCTCGTGCTGATGTGAGAGGATGAGAGAGCCTACGATCTTTTGAGGAAGAAGAGCAGGAACATTGGATAAGGCACGGATGATTGACTATTTGAAGATAATTGGAATATTTTTAAATATAAAGGAAAATATTCTACATATTCAACAAAATAGTTTGTTTTTTCTTAAATATAAAAAATATTTTCTGCATATGTAAAAAAATAATTTACTTGTAGGAGGAAAGTACTGATAACATCACCTATTCAACCAACCAAACATGAACCTGCACCATCTTGTACCATTTCATCCAGTCAAGCAAACAAATACATGAACCATTTTATTCAGCCTACCAAACACTTTACTTGAATCATCCTATCCAGGATCATCTCATCAGTTGTACCATTCCATCCGGGACAGTATTGACTCGAGCAACCAAACACTACCTAATCGAGCCTGGTCGTCCTGATCGTCTAAGGTAATCGTCCTAGATATTTCAGGACATATATATATATATATATACTATATAGTATACATAATAAAGTAGGAAAAGGAAGAGGATGCAGGCACAGGAAAGGAAAGAGGAAAATGTATGGCTGACCATTGTTAGATGAGGATTTTATCCTAGAGGAGCAAGCCGATGGTGAGTAAAACTTCAGGAATGAGGGCAGTGGCGGTGGCAAGGGGTTGGAGTGTTGCCTGCTGTTGTGGGCCTGGTATATACTAAAACTAACCTTAGCAATCCCAAGTTTAAGCCCATTTGAAGCCCAGCAAGGCCGCAGCGAACTGGTCGTTCCTCCCTGTAATCGGATGACTAATCGCGATTAGGCGACGATTAGTCAGACAGCCAGATGATTAGTCAGACTAATCAGGTCGCTACCCCTAATCGAGCTCAAAGAACCGACCAGGCCGACTTCGGACGACTTGAAAACATTGAAAGGAATGCTTTCAGGTGAAAGTTTGTTTTGGTAACATGTAAGAGCATCCTGACTCATATGCAATCAATGTGGATTTGAGTGCTGTAATAGATGTTTTAGTGTCTGTCCATTGAAATGGTGATGCTTCTTTCTATTATGTCTTGACTGCTGGTTGACCATTGTTTTTTCAAGGTTTCTATCATGTTCTTAAAACATTTTCTAAACGTCTCCAACTGTTCTGCTTTGGTTAAACGTGAATGCTTTTTTTTTTTGAAATGTGGATCATAATATGACACTAAAACCTGTAATTCTTCAGGGCAATTTATTTTTCATGCAGTAGTTAGCTTCAGTTTGTTTATTCTGTTAGGAAACGCTAATCTGATTTTATTACTGGCTACGGCACTGCAAAACATGTTGTTTGCAGTTGATAAGGCCATTCCTCTATATATATTCTGTTCTCTGTGGGAGGCAAAATTTTCTCATCTTATACTTAATTTGCATTTTTTTTCTGGAGAACTGTTATTGCTCATCTTAGTCATGACTCATGAAAATGCCTTTTACTTCTTATCTCAATAATTTATCTCTGATGAGTAATACCTGTGTAATCATCCCACAGCCTTTCAAAAACTGTTGTGCAGTCTGCACCCTAAAACAGCTCTTCTTGTTCAAGTATGCGGCAACAAAAATGGCAAGTCCTGAAAAGAGGCATTACACATTGTTTTCTTATACTACCTCTGTACTGTATGCAGTCTGAGCAACTGACCACTAGCGTCTAGGCATGCTCATTACTTCGTCACCAAATTACTACGTAGTGATGGATGACACATTTTTAAGGCAGTACGTAATGCTGATACCTATCCCTGCACCTTTTTAAAAGAAAAAAAAAACAGATCATGATGCTTTATCATTCGAGTCTTTATTCCTTTCTGAAAGAAGTCCATTGTGTTAGCACACATAATTTTATTCAATCAGCAGGATATGCTTAGATCGTCAATGGGTCCTCCAGTGGCCAGCATGTCATCATGCAATGCTGGTCAAATTGTTTTGCCAGTGTCAAAGCTCGGCCTTTCTGACTATGAACCATGCAGGAGTAGTTTATTGTTATCAGAGGTGTGTGGTGCTCCTGCAGCGCGTGCCAATTTGCAGATTGTTGCCGTATCATACAATCGTTTGCTGCTCTGCAGTGTGCTGGAAAGGGAAGGTTTGGTGGTCATCTTGATAAACCTATAATCGCTGATAAATTAGGTTTGGGTGATCACTGATTGGTGCATCATTTAGCTAGAGTAAAGCACTGCCAGGTTGGAGTGATATGCAGTCTCGTTCTCTTTGAATGAGTGGTCGGATCAGTCGACTATCCTTAGTTGTTGCAGTCTGTGTCAGAGCATGATACGTGCCCGCATCTGGTGTGTTTTTTTTAACCAACAAGGGAAGATTTTATTACATTTCAAGACAGGTATATCAAGTCAATACAACCACTTTGAAAAACATCAACCTCTGCATTACATAACGTACACAACCTGCAATTTACCAAAAAAAAAATAAAAAAAACAGAGCACCCTAGAAGTAAACATTCCAATGACTAGATGGCTACCAATGTCGGTAAGAAAACACTCATTTGCCACCTGTGCCAAATATTGACGTGCCACTTGGTACAAAGATAGTGAATGACTGTTTTACCAGATGGTGAAGGTATATCAATTCAAAACCGTACTGGATGAACATGTACCAGTGTTCTACATCTGTAAGTAAAATATAAGCATTTTTAAATTTGTACAAAGTAAAAAAAAATTAATTTTTACTAATAATATCTAAAAAATTATATAATTTTTATTAAAGTTTATTTAATGATAAATTCAAAAAATATAATTGTTATGTGATAAAGCATTGTTAATTATATATTATTAGTGATAAAAACTTAATTTTAACTAAATTTAAAAATATTTATATTTTGAAATGGAGGAATGAATTTCACGTGGCCTAAAATAGGTGTACGAGGCTAGATTCTACTCCTACTAAGAATAGGAATAGGCGAATACTAGGACGATTGATCAGAAGGGCATGGGCACAGCCTAACCTGAGCGTTTTGGAAGTTCCTGGACGTGGTGCCAAGTGCCAACTGCCAAGTTGCCAACGATGCGGAATCAACGGGACGAGAGGGATCCAAAGGGGAACATGCCAAAAATCGTACCGGTACAGACATGACACCTATGCAATCCTACTTGCCGGTCACCACTGCACGGCTGTTCTTGGTCCCTATGTACAGTACTCAGTCACCTCCGTCCATTCGTTTGACGCGGAGCCGTGGGCCCCTCGCATCTCATGCACGTTGTAAGGTGGGGCAATGACCGCTGTAATATTATAAGAACCCCCTGTAACAAATCGTCAGCTTCGTGATGGTAATTTAGGCCCAATTAGAGCATCTTCAACAGTTTTTTAAAAAAATATCTTTTGAGGTCAGCTAAAAGAATTTAGGATTTATTTTTAGACCTGTTTAGAACCACCTAGATTATAATAAATCAGATTATATAATCTTTACTACTTTCAAACACCTCAGTTTATTATTTCGATTATAAAAACTGAACCCCAAATTACATAAACCCATAATCTAGCATACCTTAGCTAAAATTTGATTATGACTATAAAAAACAAACTACCCTCCGTTAGTTGCAGCTAATTACAAAGATTTGCCACCCTGCAGCACTTATTTCTCCAACCTCCAACCGCTGTAACCTGTGTTTGGAATATTGTATGACGTTGTGAGAAGAGATTAAAAAAACAATGATTCTTTAACTTGAGCAATTACCTGATGATGTTCTCCGAAGAAAACCAGCATGCAACTCACGGAAGAGCTGAACTGATTTGGCGAGAACAAAAATGCTTTTAAAAAAAAATAAAGGGTAAACATGGGATTAGTTAAGGGAAAAATTAAAAACTAGTTTATAAGCCCTATATAATTTAGCCTCCAAACACCACTACCTAGATTATGTTTATAAACTAGATTATAAAAACTACCTTTATAATCTAATTTTTAATAATCTATGCTGGTTGTAAACAGGGCCTTAGTCACCTCTTTATCAACTCCTCTAAATATAGTTTAAATTTGAGCCCAAGCGAACCACCGATCCTACGGTTAGTTTCACGAAAGATTGAGATTGGAGACTCCAAAAAGTTTCCTAAATTTAACTCTTTCTGAGGATACTCAAAAGTAGAGAGATATTTACGAGAGCTAACAGAGAAGGATTTTTACAAATTTTTTTCTTATAATTTGATTTAGTCTCTGCTTGTGGGAAAAATTTCTAAATTCTGTAAATTTTAAATTGATTTCTATGAAATTCTAGTACAATTCCTAGGAAATATCTGCTGTCGGAAGAAGGCCTTGCTCACGGAATTTTGTTTATCTGTGAAAGTGAAAATCCTCCACGCCGCGAAGGGAAACATTCATTGATTTCAGTCTCCATGAATAGGTTTCGTCCGCCGCCACGTCCACCGTCGCGTAATTTCGTTCCTGACTCCGCACATGGTCATCTGCCCCTGCGCCACACTGGACTGCTCAGTGCCAGGCGAGGTGGCGTTCCGCGACATGCTAACGTAATTAGCGCGGAACGGTGGAGGCTTGGAGAGCCAATCGTTCGGACCCTGGTAGCCTGGCAGGTCACAGGTGTATCTAGCCCAACTCGCCGAGGACGTTCTGATGCGGAGCAGCACATGGCGTAGGAAGCTGCTCTCTTTTTTTTTAATTAATTTACGAGTTCTATAATTATTAATAAGTGCGTGTGACGCTGTGACAGTACACCGAAACTTCAATGGAAATACACCGAAAATGCCGTGCTTCCGTAATCTTGACAGTGCACCACGCGCGAAACGTAATTTTGCAGCCTCGTTGACCAGCAGTTCACTTTTCGTTTCCATCAGTGAACGGCGACTCCCCCACGTCGCTGTCCCCGGCCGGTTCAGCACCGTCAAAAAAGGGGAGAAACAACGCCGTGGGTACTCAATCTATGGTTACGTAGTACGGTATAGTGTAATTTAGTCCAATGCAAGCACTTGCTTTTGCTTGGTCTCGCGACCTTTTAGATCGATCTTTCACAGGCTCCAAGTTTCAAAAGGCAAGCACGCGGTCCAGGTTTTCAGCTTCCAAGGGACGGACAGACGGATTATTTTGACCGAAGAAGTCCTAACCTACCAGGCATTAGTATTACGCATTACGCACCGGCCGGCCCAATCAACCGACACCACGTCACTCCGCCTACCGGCGCCGTTCTTGCCGCGGATGTTGTTCCTCAACTGAATCAGGCCACCTCAACCGCGTGGCTTGCCGGTCTCTCTCTGCCTCTCAACCAGGGCTCAAGTTGGCTTCGTCAGCGCAAGCCTTGCTCTGCTCGCTAAGACGCTAACCCTACCAGGCTCAAGTAGGCTTCGTTAGCTGATCACGCGATCCTCAACCGCGTGGGCGTGCCAGCTTCGTGCTGCCGGCAGCGCGCGTCGCCGAATGCACCGCCCGCCCGCCCGCCGGCAAGCAGGTCACCTAACCGTGACCTGATTTTCATACCACCGATCGATCGCTAACCGGGCCACGCACGCACTGATTAAACCGCGCGCGCGCAGTCCTGCCGGATTTGGACGGAGCCGTTTCAAAGCGCTCGCAGTCTCGCAGAGATTCGTCCGGCGGCAAGCCGGTGACTGGGCGTTGAGATGGCTCTCGGTGCGATGTGGCCGATCGGTGAGGAATCATCTCGGTGTCTGGCCGATGCGTGTCCAGGAACTCCCTAGCTCTGATCCCGTTTTAAGCACCGATTTTTTAGCTGCTGATGGAGCTGGTAGGACAACGATGCCTGGGTAGTGAGTGTAGCTTGATTATTGCTTTGATCCTACGCGATGGCCTTATTCTATGAAACCTGGCCGTGACCATGCATGCTCCACGCGTTGCGGCAGCAAATTCTGGGACCGAAGCAAGGTTTTCCCCCGATTTCATGTTCAAACTACGGTCATATTACTCTACCAAAATTAATTAAAAACTTCACATGCTACCATGCCAGCCTAGAAATCGTGGGCCTGCTTACCGAGTTTGAGGGAAAACAGGGATGCACGCACGTAACTTTTTTGTTTTACTGTGGCCCAGACCGCGTCCGATGGAGGGGACGACGTCTTTTGCGAGATTCGACAGAAAAACTTTTTTGAAAAAAAGATCTCGTCCTGCGGACAAATTTGGATCCGAATCGCTCGGTGGTCATCACATGACACCACATGCGGTCCTTGCCTCGGTATTCCATCTCACGATGTCTGCGTCTGCATGCTACTGCAGGCTCTCACGTGTAAGTGCCCAGCCTCCAAGGAACTACTGAAAACACTCCGTTCCAAAAAGAATAGACGAAACTTTTGGTATAGGAGGCCAGTAGTAGTATGTGTATCATATGGGAGATAGAGATAGAGTGTCCAACATGGTAAAAACTTTGTGAATAATGTGGGTGGGCTGAATTTATCTTTGGATATAGAGGCTGAAGGAACGAAAAATGACACTCTTCTATGTAATAAATTTTAAATCATATACTGACTTTTTTCGAGATGGAGAGAATATACTAGGAAATTTAGATAAAATGTTTTAGTGATAGCATGTCCTCGGTATCAGAGTCTATATAACAACGTGGTACATTGGCAAAAGTAAGGGAAAATGTTTGGATGTTTAATGTTATCAGATATCACTCTGATGGAGTCCCCAAATCATATTTTGAATGAGGCGTCATAACCTACACCCAAAATATGTGTAAATTAACTCTCTTATGTAGATAATGAATAAATAAATAAGTGTTTGATTATGATTGCCAATACATCAAAAATCAAAGGCAAAATTTTATTACAGTATGTGTTAGGATTAATCAAAGGAAAACAATTTAACTTTTTGTATACATATTGTTGACGCTCAACCTGCGATATATTAAATTGTGGTGGTTTACACAACTATGAGGAGGATTAATCAGAAATTGTACATTTTAACTATAAGGAAAATGACATTTGATCACACACATGTAAACAACCCTGACTCCTCCATTTTAGTATCTCTTATTACAAGAGAAAAGCGAGCCTCCCGATCCCCTTCCATGTACATGAACGAAGGCACCATATATACATCTAAAATGCAACCACAACGTGTCTTAGCCCTCACTCAAGTTCATTGAACCTGGACACTTTCCTTTTTACGTTTCAAAGTGTTTTTTCATGTACCGACTACTTCCCATGTGATGTGGTCAACCTACTAAAATCCAAATGCATATATCTCGCGTCTTAGCTTAATTTCAAAATAGGAGCACTAAAAGGTGACTCTCTTAGATTCAGACGTGTACGGTCATGAATATTGTATTTCACAGTATGACAACAGGATTGATTGCCAACACATGCAAAACAAATAAATCATTTTAGCCGGCTAGCCAACAGGATTCTATCAATTACACTCCTCCCACCCCACTCCGCGCCGGGCAAAAAAAATCATCTTTTTTGTGATTGTATATTTGCAAAGAAATTATTTATAAATACATATGTCAAAACATATGGAGAACTTAGTTCTTCTGGCTACCTATACTTTTTATGCACTATACCAGAAAAAGAGAAAACCAGAGAATCCGCTTCCACGATTGAGACTTCTTAGGTGTCAAAATTCAGCGAAACTTGAAACTGAAGGCAGAATATCCACTTTTTTTTTTCAAAAGACGACCATGAAGTAATTCCAACTCCAGACCACAAATTTCCGGGCCTCCACGGAGAGACGAAACCATCCAAAGTTCATTGAACCTGGACACCCTTTTCACAGTGCCGTTTCAAACCGTGTCCAGGTCCATTCAAAAGTCCGGTCGAACGGCAAGTTGAACCTTTGACAAGGGACGAGGCACGGTTTTCCCGGCCCCGAGATAAGAAAGCAAACCTCGTGATAGCTGGCTGATTCGGGCACCTAGGAAAACGTGTGGACACGTTGTTTTCTATTGGCCCAAAGGGTTTCAGATTCCTTGCCAAGTGACAGTTCACTGCAGGAGTGAGAAGGGGGTGCCAGCGACTTGGTCCGAGGAACTTTGGTTTTGTGACAGCCAAGCTCGACTCAAGTGGACGCGTGCGACCTTGGCAATTTGCTTCGTCGCTGCATGGATTCTGCAGCACTATGCACTATATATATTCGATTGACAATAGGATTGCTGCTCACACCTCTTTCTTTTACAGTGTTCAGGATTCCCTGCACTAGCATTAATGTTTGATCTAAAGTATTTTGTGTTAAATCACCTCTATTTACCTATAACGACTCTATCAGTTTGGCTCACCATCTATGAGATTAAGGAAAACACTGCCATAAAATTGAAGCTTTGAGTACTATTTTCTCTGTACTATAGAAAGATTATTTCTTTTGGTTGGTTGTGTTTTTTCTTCCTTTTGACCATTGGTTTTTTATAAATTTGGTCAACTTTATGAGCCCGTAAATTACATAATGTGAAAGTAGTTTTCATGGTAAATCTAAAGATATAAATACTGTAACTTAAAATTGATCAAATTTATTTAAATTATTGGTCAAAAAGAAGAAAGAAGCACAATCAACAAAATCTAGAAAGTCTTTTTTTTCAGATAGAAGGAGTAGCTTTTTATATATGCTCCATGAGCACATTTGATAGCAACCATGAAGTATATTTTCCATTTCTCTTAGAAAAATATTAAAAAATAATTAGTTAAAGTATATTCTTTCCATTTCAAAAAGCTATCATTCTAGCTGTGCTTCTAATGTCTGTGTTTATAGAATCTTCTATGTGCACATACAACCGAGATGCATAATGCTCTGCATCTGGGTATGTAGCCAAAATGATATTTTATTTTAGATTGGAGGAGTAATAACTACAATAAACACAAGCAAATATATTGTTTGCTACAATAACATCCACCTAGCTGGTACCAGCTGCTCAGTTATACTAATGCATTTTGTAATGGGCACCGGATATTTCTTTAGGAACGTTGTACAAAATATTCTGCCATGACATATGTACCCAGACAACACAGCGGTGACCCCGGAAGAGTAACATATTACAAACAGCTCCCTACCACCTTTACACCCTGCCCAAAATAAATTAAATAATTGAAACGGTAAATAAATACCCTTTTGAGAAAAAAAAATAATGTGATCTCGCCTTTAAATATCCTCCCCTCCCCTCGCCTCGCTCCCCTGCCCCCACCTTTTCTCCCCCTCGCGGCCTCGCCCCTCCAGCGCCAGAGAACCCTCTCGATCCCCGGCCTCCGCCTCCAATCCGGGGCCGGAGAAACCTCGACCGCACCACCGCCGCCGCAGCATCAGCATCCGCCATGGGAATGGGGCCGCTCGAGACCGCCGCCTCGGCCGCGGCGGCCGCGGCCGCGTTGATCGAGGCCGTCGTCCCCTCGGCGTCGACGGGCTCCTACGCGCTGCTGCAGTGCGGCGAGGACTCCGAGTACGTGCGCAAGGCGTACGGCGGGTACTTCGAGGTGTTCCGCGCGCTGCTGGCGGAGGACGGCGAGCGGTGGCGCGTGTACCGCGCCGTGCGCGGGGAGCTCCCCACCGAGGCCGAGGCGGCCGGGTTCGACGGGTTCGTCATCTCGGGAAGCTGCAGCGACGCGCACGGGGACGAGCAGTGGATCCTGGCGCTCGTCGACCTCATCCGGCGCGTCCTCGCCGCCGGCAAGCGCGTCCTCGGCGTCTGCTTCGGCCACCAGGTGCTGTCCGTTCCTCCCTGCCGTTCCGGTTGTTCGGTCGCCGTCCGTTGGCAGGTCGTTGGTTTCTTGTTGGCGTCCGTAATTTACCTCCTCCGTTCGTTATTCTCTCGTTGGTATAGTAAAACGGTAAATATCTATAAAAAAAAAGAGGGGAAACGGAAAATGCTTCGAGCTGGGTCGTCTTGTTCCGATCGGGCGTCCCTGGATTCCGGCGTTGGCGCGAGGCCAGGCGACAGGCATCACACCATAGCTCCCCAGTGTCCCCACTCCCCAGCCTCACAGAGTACCGCTCTTCTAGCGCATTCCTCCGCTCCGGAGGTTTTTACCGTTAGTGCTGCTCGGTAAGTAAATTCCTCATACTATTTTCGGTGGGTAATTAAACCAGGGAAATAGACTGAGAGCATTTAACAGGGGATTCTCCTTATGGCGCACGATGGCAAGCAAATGGCAGCAAATAAAATTAGTGAAACGGCGCTGTCGTATCATTTTTCCCAGCAAATTTGAATGGACCATAGCCAATGCGGGGGTCACAGACATCGCCGTAGCTTCAATTCAGATCTTTTAGTGAACCAAAACAAACTCCATTTTTTTGTAGCATATAATAAGGACAAATTGATATTCCGTGGGCTCCGCTCAGTTGTGGCCACAAAAACTCCCGAACACGCTTCCCCTCCCACCCGTTGTCATGTGCTCGTGGGTCCCACGATTTTCTATCACATTGCTAATCACGGAGTACTAGTATACTAGTAGTACTACTAAACTCCAGCTTAACTGATGTCTAAGCAAAACCAACCGACGCGATCCGCTTCCACACGGCTGATCATAGTTGGACGAAACTTCTGTGCTGACCATCTACTAGCTTAACACGCCAGGCTGGTTTCACGTGAGGTTGACTTGGCCGTGCGGGTAACCGCTCAGTTGTAGTTGCACGCACACAAATACAAAAGGTTTAAGCCCAAAAAAAAAAAAGCTTCAGATACTCGAACTCTACGATGCCAGCGAGCCATCACCGAAAGGGCGTGTGCGTGCGTGCCGTCCAAGAGAAGGCCACTTCTACAAGCATGCGCGTAACAAACCATGAACGCAAAAGCCATTAGCAGCCATCGCCCGGTTCTTGCCCAATTGGCCACCGAATAGAACTGCCCCGCATGTGATTGAAGAGCCGGAGGTGCTTGTTCCGGTGGGGAAACTCGAATTTGATTGTTCGTGTGGTCTGTCCACTCCTCCATCAGCATGGGCATATAAAAAACCTAGGATGAGCCTTCCAGCTTGATGGTTTCGTAAAACTTGTTAGGGTTGCTGTCCGTCGCGCGCGTCGTGCAGAAAGTCAAATGCTTTCCTGCCGCCGTACAAGCCCAGCCGTCGAATATTTAGAATGAGTAAACGATGAGAGGCGACCATATCCGTGACAGCAACAGTTCAGGGTCCGAGAGAGCGAGCGGGAGCTATATATTTGCAGATATTAAAACATGTACCGTGGCTGTCATTTTTTTTAATTGCTTCTGTCTAAAGAAACGGCGCCCATTAGTTGGATCTCGCGGCGCTGTCAGCGGATGCGTGATGCTGGCACCGCCTCGCGTCAGGACGGCCACATAGCTGTGCCGAGCGATTCCTTCCAGTTGGAACGGGCACGGGTCGAGCAGCTGGCGATCGGTGCGATTCTTTTGGCTGGCCCCGGCGTTGGTAATGGCCCCCGGTGTCATCGAATCGCTGTTTGAAAGGCGTGTGGAGGTTTCACATAGGTCAGCTCAATCGTTCCTGTCGAGCAGACCGTGCTCGCCGTCCGACGGCCTGGTGTCTACGACCATGACATTTTCATTGGAAATTCATGCACTGAAAGGGATATCAGTGGTTCCGTGTAACGTCTCTGTTCTGCAAATGAATCACGTCGTCTTACAAAATCCATGGTGACTTGTGCAGATTTTGTGCCGAGCGCTGGGCGGCAGGACCGGGCGGTCGAGCAAGGGCTGGGACATCGGCGTGAACTGCATCCACCCCACGGCGGCGGCCGCGCGGCTGTTCGCGCCGCTGAAGCTGCCGGTGCACATGCCGGTGATCGAGTTCCACCAGGACGAGGTGTGGGAGCTGCCGCCCAAGGCCGAGGTGCTGGCGCGGTCCGACAAGACTGGCGTCGAGATGTTCCGGCTCGGTGACCGCGCCATGGGCGTGCAGGGCCACCCCGAGTATAGCAAGGACATCCTCATGAGCATCGCCGACCGCCTCCTCCAGAACAAACTCATCCTGGTACGTAGTTGTAGTAGTAACAGCGTGCCAAATCAACAGCCTTTTCACGTTTTCTCGGACCTGGTCTCGGTACGGTCATCACGGCAGCTGACCTGAAAATTCCTGTGTTCGTTCCAGGACTGCCAGGTAGACGTGGCGAAGGCGAGTTTTGACGTGCGACAGCCGGACAAGGACCTGTGGAAGAAGGTGTGCCGGGGCTTCCTCAAGGGGAGGCTACCGTCGCAGCAGCAGCCGCAACAGAGGCAGCAGCAAGTGGCGGTTCTATAGGAGGGAAAATTCAGAGGGACGAGCAGGTTAAAGGAGAAGGAAATTGAGTGGAGGATTGGGGCGCCTAGATTAATTGATCTTGTTTTGTGCTTCGTTCAGGGCTCAATGTTGTACAGGAACTACTATTTATTCGAAGCACTAATAAAAAGAAGAAAAAAAATTGGTGGTTTTGCAATCCTTGGTTACCTCTCCCTGTTAAAGTTCATCTCATACAGATTACTCTTTACTGACAACGCCATCAATTGTTTCTTAACTCTTTAATGACAACACCATCGGGCTTACAAAACCGAGAATGCTTAAAAATGCGTGTGTCAAAACGAAAATGTAATGTTTTGAGAATTCTGGAACACATGGGCATTGAAATGCCAACAACATTGGTCACCAAGACCCCACTTCCAAAAAACCCCGCACCAACCCGGCACCAGGTCGTTGAAGATGTTGGTGAGACGAGCAATCAAAGTGGCTAGCGGCAAGCCGAAAGGGACAGACAGATAAGCAGCAGCAGCCAGCAGGATGACAACGTATCGACCGTGACCGGCGACGGGATCCCCGGGTGGCCTACAGGATCCAGCCGCCGCTGTCCGCTTCCTCCCTGGTCCAGTCCCTGCGTCGAGGGAGATTCACTCGCTGCGCGCATCTCCCGCGACCACGCGCGCGCCATCCTCCTCATCGGACACGTCTGGCCCCGTCCGCGCCGCGTTGGAGTATGCCCTGTGAACGTCTTACTCCTACGTCGTCCGAGAGCAGCGCGCTGGCGGCGAGCGGGACGGCTGGATTCGCCGCTTGTCCTGCCAGAGCAGAGGGACGTCTCGGCCGCTCTCGGCAGTTCTCCCCACAGGAAAAGGTGTGGATCCGATGCTCACTGAAAAAGACATGCTATAATTCTGCGTCTATTTGCATTGAGACTCTTTATCCATCTGCATAGACTAGCCTTTGACATCTCGAGAAGCTAGAGAAACAACGACTGGCACGTTGATTCGAAAAAAGAAAAGACGTGTTTCATGTATCTGCATATTACAAATACGAGCTGCTTGAGGGATTGGTCGTACTACGTGCCTCAATTTGGAGTCTTGCACGCCGCATTGCACACAATTTGCATGAGCCTACGTCTTTAAGGGGAATAGAAAGTTTCTCTGTTTTGTGTGTTTTTATGAAAAATAGATAAATTGGTTCCTATGATGTAGACACTCCAACGTCGTTATTATTATTTTTTTTACAGCGTCGATATTATCTGTACCGAAGTTGTGCTGTGCCGACGCCCATCCAACCAAACAGGCAACAACATCGTATGAAAATAGGAGGTGGGTGTCCAGGTACAGTGAACCTCCTCAACCTGCACTGGTCCCTGATGAACCAATTCATCCCAGATGCCGTCGCGCTGGCTGCTGCTGTGCATCCGCATGGATTGAGATCGACGGAGAATGCAGTCGACTGCAGAGGATCATGGTCCCAACCGCATTGGCCTATCCCCACAAACGAGCGACCCGTACCTTGGCTAAAACTGCTTGCGAATGGACTGGTGCAGAAAAATCCTGCTATAGCTGTACTCGTACATTTTGGCCTCGATATCGCTATCACTACACATAGAAAACGCTATAAAGCAGGAGATTACCAATCTTTTTCCAAGGCCCGATGCCTTAAAACTTCCATCTGAACCATTGGATGATAGATAGGCTCACAGGAACCCTTCACAGTTGGGTTGACAAAAGAGAACAAACATAACTAAGGTGGTGACAGCCAGAATGCAGGGATACCAACAAAATAGTCCAAGCACAACTGGTTCATTCAAATATTACTGATCACCAGTAGACGCACTACTCCCAGAGCAACAGAGCATAAACCCCAACAGTACACCAATAGGAGATGTCTTATTACAGGCATCAAAGTCTGACCAAGTATTATTTATAGGAACATGAGAATAAAAAGGATCGAAGATGAATTAATTCCAGCCAAGCAGCAGCCATTAAGCTGATCCAGCCAAGCAGCAGCCATTTAAGCTGATGCACCAGCTCCACGGCGGCACTCGTTCAGCATGTCCAGGTAGAACTGGCACTTGCTGATGTCACTTCCGTAGTTGTTGATACACTGCATTCAGTAAAGAACAGTGAGACCATAACCTTGGTAGCATTGTATACAATAAGCCACATTGAAACACAATCTAAATGACTAAACAAACCTATAGTTTCAAGAAAAGCTAAATTTTTGTTATTTCGAAGTTTGAAACTTCCATAAAAATGTTACCAAGTTACTAGGTGGAATCAATCACATGAAGGTTAAGCACCACAGATGTTAAAATGTTTCCATTAATTTCAAAATAATTGCAAGTATCAATTTTAAAATAAACAATCAAAACTGGACCAACTTTAAAAAAGCTATGGCCCAAAATAATTTCTATCATGTTACTGTCTCCATCCTTAAGTTATGATGTCGTAAAAGAAGAAATTTTAAACAAAGGGGTGCTACAAACATACATCTTGGAAAGCCTTGGAATGGATGTTGCAAGAATCAGTGTTCATCGAGGGAGCAGCTGGGGCAGCAGCTGCTGCCTCAGATACAACAGTTTCATGCTGAATGGTTCGGGGACCCATTACAGCATCAACAGCTCTGTGTGCCATGGCACTGCCAGTTCCAAATGCCATGCCTGAAAATTACATTACAAGCCTTTAATAAAAAAAACAATGTTGGTCTATAGCTGCTAAAGTTACTGCACAAATAAAGCCAAGAATATCACCTTGAGCAATAGTGGAGCCAATTCCTCCAAGGATAGATCCACCACCATTCTGCTGAGCAGGTGCAGGAGGAGCCTGGCGTGCTGCCAAAAGCAAAAGGAAATTGAAGCTTGTACATTAGGAACTGCAATCAATTAAGTCTGATTCAAACAGAAAAAATTGCATCATACAGTGTAATTCCAATTAGATAAATTGAGCAAAAAGGTCCCAACTTCACAACTAGTTTGAAATCAATCTTCATCATGAGTAATACCTGGCTGTGGTGGGTTCCTCACTGGAGCCGCACGAGGAGCAGGGCGCGGTGCTGACCTTCCTGCCAATATGTTAAAATGCGATCATTAGTACATACAAGCTGATTGCATGGTTTATTATCCAAAATTAACTAAAACATCAGTAGAAAATGGAATATGAGTAGCAAAACAAGATATATACAATGAATTGGTACAATAATTAGTGCCAAAAAGACTACAGAAGCAATTGATAACTATCCAATTCATTATGTTCACGTGATGCTTGTGACACTATTTCAGACCCAAAACATAACTACCAAGCAGAAAGAACTGTTGGAATCAGTCTAAGAATGGGCAAACAAGATTTAAGGCACTTTCCCTCAAATGACTCCATTCATTATGTGCCCCTATTTCTATTGTAACCAAAAGCAATGGAGTATTCACAGCAACTGGTTGAATAAGAGGCACATCACACTGCGTTTAAATGCCACCAGTTTAACTTATATCACACCTTAAATAAACAACACATTCTAGATCCAGCAAGCAAACAATTAATTCACTTAGTCCTTTACATGCCCATACCCAGCTCAGGATCTAATTAGTAAATCTATGGGCTATGAACAAATACAAAGATAAAAAAACATTGTAAGGCCCCTCAAAGAACACCTCTATGAAATATGGTGCTCTACTATGAATCAGCCGAAGTGACTTTAGTCAAAAATATTTTTGTATGCCTTCTAACTAAACCAAGATAGCACATTTCACTATGATGGCTACTCAAAAAGGCAAACATGATAAGTACCACAAACAATCAGAAAGAGATTACACGCCAACAACCACAGGAGGAACTGAAACCATGCATTTACAGATTTTTTAAGGTAAACGCATGAGAGCTGTGTATCTTTTTATTAAGCAGAAGATTCATTACAGGTAACAGAATGATATGAGTGATAGAATGTCTAGAGCTGCTTGTGGGGCACCTCAAGGAATGTCTAGAGCTGCTTGCGGGGCACCTCAAGGTAGATTAGGTGCCCCCTCAAAAGGCCTGAGCGAGCATCAGATGCTCATTGATATGCGCCTCCTAACTAAACCAAGACAGTACACAGAACTGTAATGGCTACTCAAAGAGGCAAGAACAGATGACATCGCTATTGATAACCTCTACCCACAACACCCCACCAGAAAACAGGGTATGTGATGAATATTAAGAAACCCAAATGAGAAAGGGGTCAATAGGAATACCCCTTCCTCTTTCTTGATTGGGGATTCATATTGTTCTATGCCCCTGTCTGAACCGCCTGCGAATGACAATGCCCGCAACCGGTTATTCAAGAAGCAATACGTTAGTTTCCGGTTAAACTCAGCCTATTTCCTGCAATACCCAAATATAACGGAGACCAAGCAAAAATCATACATAGATCCAACCATGTCTGCCGCCTAGATTTGCGAATCGGGCACGATCCCGTACTGCAAATCACTATAGCCGTTCCGCATACAAACAGCAACTCAACGAGATCTACATCTACAAGCGACTCGTCTCGAAAAACAAACTAAATCTACATAAACCCTAGATCCGGAGAGAGGCAATCACGAGCGTTCCATACGAGTAGGGGAGCGCAACAGAAATCAAAGCTACTTGGGTGAGGCGGGGAACGGTACCTGAGCTGCGGCGAGGCATGGCGGCGGCCCGGGCTGGCGACAGAGGAAACCCTAGAGGCGGCGGTGTGACTCGCGGGGGAATGGATGAACAAACAGACGAGAAGAACGGGCAAGACGGTGGGGAACGGCCCAAAGGGTAGGGTTACCTTTTATAGCCAGAGGGGAGCGGGAGTGAAGATTTTTTTTTTTCGCTTGTTTTACGCCCAGACGTTGGGAGCTTCTTGCGAGACACGGAACTCTGACAGGTGGGACCAGGCTGCTGTGGCTACGGGGGATGGACGTTGGCCACACGATAGGGGGGGGGTCCATGTGTCGGTCTCTGTTAGGGAGGGGAGTAACAGTTGTGCGAAGGGTAATGATTCTGTTTTTTAAATTGTTATCACTGTTGAGTTCTAACTTTAACTTTAACTTTGACTATTTATTTTATTAATTTTTTTTAATAAATATTATATATTTTATTATGATTTTATTTATCATTAAAGTTATTTGAACTACAACTTAAAATTTTATACATTTAAACTAATTTTTTAAATAAAACGAATGGTTAAAATTGATGTTAAAAATCAACAACGATGTCAATTAAAAACGCAGGGAATATATGCTTGGAACACTCTGGATACCGTCAGAAGCAGTTGGATTTTTTTTTCTCAGCGAAAAACATGAATTTCAAAAATAAAATTAGGATCTTCTTTATGTCTGTGTTTGCGACGGAATGATTTTGTGCTTGTCATGGAGCCCCTACAAAGATTCTAATTCCCTGGTATTATTGATTTTATGGTCATACTTGTATTTTATTGAGTTGATTTTATAAACCAACCGAAATTTCGGCCCTATAATCACAAACCCACTAAATCTGGAGCATGTTTTAGCAAATCTGTGTAGTTTCACAGAGCCACAACTTTTACCTCAAATTTCACTCTCTCCATTCTAATAAAATTGAATCATTTTTTATAAAATTTCTGTGTGAATATGTAAAGTTTATGCATTCAAAGGAGGCCCGAGTGTTCTATGGGCCGGGCCTCATTTTTTATCACAACCGAGATATGCCACCGGCCCACCGCATTCGACACGCAGATAGGACAGACGCACCCCGACCACACCCAAAGCCAGACGGAGGCGCGTCGGAGAAGGTCAGAGGAAGGTCGCCTGCGGCGATGGGGAAGGGTTTCGTCATGGAGTTCGCGGAGAACTTGATTCTCCGGCTGATGGAGGACCCGGAACGCCGCGACTGGTCATGGAGTTCGCGGAGAACTTGATTCTCCGGCTGATGGAGGACCCGGAACGCCGCGACCAGTCGCAGCGGGAGCATGTGTACCGGATGAAGGAGCGGTGCGAGCGCACCAAGGCGGCGTGGAGCCTCCCGCTCCGCCCTTACGGCTTCTGGACCTTCGACCGCTTCAACTCCCAGCTCTCCTGGGACCCTCAGATCAGCCAGGCAGCCGGCCGCCGCGACCCCTACGACGACGTCATCACCCGGCACTCAGCCCCGCCGCCGTCGTCGTCCTAAAGCTACCGGAACCCCCTGGCCGGTAATCCACGAGTTCTGGCGAATCTAGTTGCGATTACTGCTACTCCTTGTAAGAATTCGTCGATTTGGTCGAACCAAATGCGGTTGGCAGGTTTGGGTCGGTGTTGATTGCTGGTTGGATTCATGCAACTGAGTGTGATGTTGAGCCGAAATAGGTCGAGGTGCCCAGTTGATGATAGATTGGGAATTCCTATGAGGTTACTTGCTTGATTTATTCCCATGCTCCGGCTAAGGTCTATTTAACTGTCCATTGGTCAAGATCTCTGTAGAATTGTATTAAGCTGAAAGAATTGGGGGCAAATCGCTTTATAGCTAGTGGTTTTGACTCCCGTGAGGATAGATACCTTGCAGAGTTGTGGTTGTTGTGAACCTGATTCAGCAAGTGGTTTGGACATTACTATGGTTAGCAATCATGCATATTGTGGTTGCTGTGAAAACAAGCCCTATATGGCTGCATAATTATGTGAGATTATTGTTAACAGTATGATTTGATTACTTTTTATCTCCCTTCTATCTTTTCCTCAATGTTCGCAAGATACGAGTAGAAACTTCTCCCATTTATCTCTAGGCCGATAGGATAGACTCTCTCCGTCCTTTTTTATAAGTCGTTTTGGGTCTGGGCACGAGAATTAAGAAAAGTGGAAAATGTGGTATGTTTTGAAAACGAGGAGAGAGATAGAGTGGAGATGTATTGGGAAGGGAAAAAGTTGTCTCGGGAAGTGATAACGACTTGTAATTTGAGAAATTTTTAGGATTCTAGAGTGACTTATAATTTGGGACGAAGGGAGTATGTTTATGTTCTCCTTGTTAGGCTATATGCCTCAGTGCTATCTACCATTATGAACAGTTCCATGTTTTGGGAATGGTGGGAAGGTTGCTCTTCTCTCCTCTTGGTCTTTACTAGTAATAAGTTCTGAGATGTGAAGATGTGATAATATTGATTGTATATTTTTTGTAGAACAGTAACGTAATTTTGCTTCTCATGATCCATTCTATTTCGATGCATTTATTAAGCTTAAGCTTGTTCTGAAAGTCAATTGCCTGACTGATTAAATTGATCATTCATATATCCTGCTGCTGTCCTTATATGACTGCCCGTCATCCGTCATGCGCTGTGCCTTCTCTAGTACAATTTTAGGTTTTTGAAACGCCTTATTGAATGGAAACAAAATACATTCAGTTATTTCTTTTGCATAGTGTTCAGATATCAAATTTGTGGTTCTGAAAGCATTTTGTTAGTCTTCTAAATTGTATGTTATGTAAAGTCTTGTTGAAGTTGTGATCTATGTTCGAAATTTTCAGCAATGAGTCTTCAGTTTTGCTTTCATTGTGTAGCTAAGTTTGAGAAACTTTTTAATTATGTGAACATTAATTCATTTGTGATTGCTAATATTATTGGCATGTAAGGAGCTACAAAAAATAGTGATAGGTTCATGAAACTATGCTACAAACTCAGCCTTTTGGATTATTGTTGCTTGCATTCAGCTAGTCGCACATTCCTTTTCATGCTTTAGAAGCACGTATATTTTTTACTTAGCACAAGCATGCTGATTTAACTATTTTTAATGAGTCTTTAGATGATTTGATGGTTTTGTCATTTTCCTGCAGATATCCTTCATGAGGAAATGTTCCACGCCAGATCTACTTGGGCTAGCAATAAGAACATCATTCCCTCAAACTGACTGCTGTTGTATTTTTCACCTGTCCTGTAATGGTATCACTGAAACTTTCATTTTCTGATTGGCATGCAATCAGAAGTTGTTATGTACTTTCTGTTTCCATTTCTATCTTTGTATTATGAAATGCTTCAATAGTCACTTGCGCTCTTTGGCTTTTTACTAGTACTCTATTTTAGACAAGATTATGTTCTCGTATATTTGCATTGGCTGGTTTGCCAAGGTTTAAATGATTTGGAAAATGATCCGTGGTCGTAGTTTCTCGGAGTTAAAGTGGCTCGACAGTTTCAGTGTGGCATGCCACCATTTTAACAGCCAAGCATGGCCACCACCATCTCAGACCACAATAGTGGTTCAGTGAGGTCCATGCAACCAGAGTTTTGCCTCACTATCACAGCATATCACTGTTACCAATAACCATCAGAAGAACCCTAGGAAAATGTTGCTTCATGTAATCAATAGCCCATAACAGAGTCCAATAGCTGTGCAGCTTTGTTGACTCCATCGCTTTGGACTCCATTGCCCTCCAAAAGCCATTCCCGTAGCACCACTTCTTTCGACGGTTTGGAAATTGGAAGGGCGACGCTTACGGCATTCCTGCGCCCTGCGTTTGAGTATCTGCCTGGCATGGTTTTCGCACGAAGATACGCTCGGTTGCCCGTATGCGTACAACAACGTTGGTGCAGCCCACCGACGTGGACTCTTGTCAAATCTCGGACACGCAGCAAAACGCCACTGAGAGAGAGAAAAAAAATGTTAATCACCGCCTTATGCGACGTACGGGTACGGCGAGGAAATGAATGCCGTTTCCTTCCGGTGTCAGCGGCAAAGGCACCAATACAAGAGCGAACCCAGGTGAGGTGATTCTGAACTCCCCAATAGGAACGCTGGCGTTCCCGATTCCATGTGGAGCCAGTAGCTCCTCCGATCCAGCGTTTTCTGTGTGTCCCGGGTGCGCGTCGCTCTCACCGCTCGCACGCCGCGCGTTGGGTATCTGCCGTGGTTCGCATCGCATCAAGACACGCAGGTCCAGGTCCTGCTGCTGTGCTGCCGCTGTAGCGTCTCACCCATCCACTATCCCATCGCGGCTTGTTACCACGTGCGTCGTAAGTTGCTAGGCCCCGGATGCGGTCGCTGTTGTCGCGAACCCAAGCTGCGGCAGGAACCTGCGTGACCGCCCATTGGGGACCAGAATTACTACCAGTGCCAGCCGCGTGACCGCCCATTGGGGATCTCCGTATCTGCCATGTTCTCGCGCCAAGAACTCAAGGTACCAGAATTGTTCGTCAGGAACGGCGTGTTGCACATAACTGAGGAACATGGCCTGCAGTGCCATTAATCAGCACGCTCCGCTTCTGTCGCGCACCGCACAAGGGGCGGCTGACATCGATTTCTAAAAATTAAGGTTATTAATGATTAAAAGTTAATTTAAATTTGTTTCTTAATATTATCAGTTAATTAGGTATAGTAATGTAGCAGCCGCAAACTGTAGCAGACGCGCAATGTAGCAGATCGCTCTTGCTTAACGGTCAAGTTAGGTTATTTTAAGATAAGATCAATTAGATAGAGTTAGTTTCGAATAGCAGAGGCCTAGAGCCTATAAAAAGATGTACTCGATATAAAAAAAAAGCAAATAATAAAAAAATATCAATTCTTTAGTCTACCTCAATTCTTTTAAATCTCATCTCCTTCACCATATGGCGCAGAGGGGTAAAACATCGGCTAGTTATCTATCCTACGTACAAGGTACGCAGGCAAAGATCTGCACCCTTGACAACTTGATATCACGATCAAGCGATCCGCACCGCCGCCGCCGCCGCCGCAGCCACCATCACCATCGCCAGCACAACCACCACCGCTGCCTACCAAACCAGCACCACCACCGCCGCCGTCAACCCCATCAGCCATGTCGAATCTGGAGGCTCTTCTCATGTCTTTGATAGAGAATGTCAAAGCTTTGACGGAATCAGTCGTTGAACTCACGGAGGAGTACCGTACCGACTCCGTGTGGTCTGACAACAGATCTAAAGGAATCAGAAAACAACACAATGACAGACCGCTGCTCCCACAAGCGGGCGTTCTGATGGAGATACAAGAGGGCTAGATATGCACAGCTGGACTGAAATCGCCTCTCAACCTAGACGTTGAGATTCTCAACCAGCAATCTCTCGCCATCGATTCGTGTGCAACTGCAGCGGGAACCCCGCCATCCCTGGAACAAAGCAAAACGTGGCTACCAACCCCTGTGCCAAGGGCAAGGCCGACACCACCTGATTTCGCCAGTAATCTGGCCCAAGTTTAGGACGTTCGAGATTGGCCACAGCCCCAATCGGATTGGGCAGTGTGCGGGTTCATCGGACTCCGGAGGTACTACCGCAAGCTCGGCCGTGTCTACAGTCCCATTGTCAATCCTCTCTCTGCTGTGCATAGGGTGGGCAAGTTTTGGAATTCAACTTCAAGGTCAAAAACAAGGCGGGAGAGACAAACAGGTGGGCAGATGCTCTGTCTCGTCACAGCACAGCAAACAGCGCAATCCATCTTCCCAGCTCGAGGACGAGCTGTTCTTCAAGGGAGGGGAATATGTCATGTGCCGCCGGTCTAAAGGACCAATCGCACAAGGAGCGGCCGGCGCCAATTTCTAGAAATTAGAGTTGTTAGTGGTTAAGAGTTAGTTCAAATTTGTTCTTTAATATTAGCAGTTAATTAGGCATGGTACTGTAGCAACCGCATACTACAGCAGACGCGCACTGTAGCAGTTGCGCACTATAGTAGATCACCCTTACTTAGCAGCCAAGTTAGGTTATTTTAAGATAAAATCAATTAGTTAGGGTTAGTTTCGAGTAGAAAAGGCCTAATGCCTATAAAAAGATGTACTCGACATCAGGAAAGGCAAGCAATAAGAAATATCAATTCTCTAGTCTATCACAATTTTTTTAAATCTCATCTCTTTCATCATAGGGCGCAGAGAGTAAAACCTCGACCAGTTACCTATTCTACCTACGAGCTACGCAGCCAAGGGTCTGCAGCCTTAGGCGTCAACGCCCTTCACAGATCTCATGTGTGTATATAGGCTGATAAAATACCACTGAGTCTATGATCATCATTCCTCTAAAAACTAGTACTGAAGTTCTTAACATCAAGATTTCAAAAATTATAAACCACCACTCGGTTTTTGACAGTGCAAAAGATCAATAGATTTATCAGTAAAACTGCTCAAAAACTGTTTTTACTACAGGACACCTATTTGATTATAGAAGAATTGGATGGCTTTATAATTTATAAGATAGATCAATTTCACTGATTTTCGTGAAAGCTGATCAATTTTGAATGACGTGACCAATCATTTCAGAACAGAACAGAGGGTACACGGCTAATCATTGGCAAAAAGGAAATGAGCGAAAAACGAAGTGTTACGCCTCACGGTGTCAAATCGGCAAGAGAACAGGAAAACGTCGTTCACGTGGTTCCTTCCTCAGATGTCAACAGCAAAAGTGCGCGCGACGTCTCGCCGTCGACCGCGACGGGCCCGCGGAAACCCACCACACCTCCGATCACCGGCGCCCCGAGCGGCTCCAGGCTTCCAACCATCCGACGCCGAGACCTCAACGCCCTCGACGCCTGGGTAGGGGCGGCGGCCACAAAAATTTCTGAGGCCGCGACGGAAATAATTGCGGCCGCGGAAAACTCGCACGGGTCTCATGAGTCGTGAGGCCGCCGCCGCCGTCAGTTGCGCCCTGAGCAGTAGTACTAGCGGAGCTGGATACGCGAATTTTGACACAGCCAACGGACGCTGGCTCGCGTCGTCGGATGGCGCGCGCGAACGGCCGACCGGGCGGCGGGGCAGGCGTGTGGGGGCCCTGCAGCAGCGGCACGCGGCGTGTGGGTTGCGCACTGAGCAGTAGTAACTCGTGGAGCTAGCAGTGGCCTGTAGCTGGAGGCTGTAGACAGCGTCACGCACGGTTCACCACAGCACAGCGCACCACCTGGAGTTGGAGGGAGGCGGGCGGCAGGCTCGGGCGCCGAGAGTACTCGCTCTGCCGCCGCCGTTTACGCAACGGTCCGCGTCGCACGAGGCAATAGGCGGGGCGGCGGATTTGGTTCGCCACCCGCCGGGCCCCACGCCTGATCTCCCTGCTCGTCGCCTCGCGCGCCCCGCCTTCCTCTTCCCTCCTCCCCTGCACCCAGCAGGCTGCAGGCTCCCGGGTTCAATTTCGCTCCCTCTAGCCGAGGAGCAGCCGCCCGTCGCCGAGAGAGAGAAATGCAACCGCGATGCCCCTCTTCCTCTCCGCCTCCTCTCTTCTCCTAGTCCCAATCCCAGCCCTAAACCTCCTGCCGCCGCCTCCACCGCCTTGCCAGCGCTGCCGCTTACTACCAGCGCCTCTCGCCGCCTCCACCTCCTCCTCTTCCTTCAGGTCCCCACGTCGCCAGCCGTACCGCCGCCGCCGCGACGGGCCCCCACCCCGGCCGCCCGCGCAAACGCTGACACGGACTTCTCCTAAGCCAACTCCTCAGCAGGAGCAGCAGCGCCCCGCCAATGCCGCCACCCCGGGCCCTCGGGGGCAGGAGGAGCTGGAGGAAGCGATCTACGACTTCATGCGCCGCTCGGACAAACCCGGGAGGTTCCCCACCCGCGAAGAGCTCATCGCCGCGGGCTGCGCCGACCTCGCCGCCGCCGTCGCGTCCATCGGAGGATGGCTTTCCCTCGGATGGTCGTCCTCTCCGGCCGCCGAGGACGGCGGCGCCTCCACGGCGACGGCCGCACCGGTGTCGTCGGGCGGGAGACACCCCGATTACCCGCCTCAGTCGGGCCTCTACGATCGCAACCTAGCACCGGGGGCCGGGGATGACACCGGGAGGTGGGTAACGGAATTGCGCCGTGCTCGGCCCTTTTTTTACTGATCGCTGATTCGTCCGCCATGCCATTTTCGTATCACGTATTGCTGAATTTAAAAAACGTGGCCGTTGCAGGGAGGAAAAGGGCGACGAGGAGGAGGAGGCGTCACCGTCTGGGCGGCCGCTGGAGACGGAGGAGCACAGGTGAGTGCCTGCTGAGGCCTATTCCTCTGTTTGATCCCCGTTGAATCCTGTTGATTCCTTGTGGTTGCTGTGCACAAACTGCGGGTGCAGGGAGGTCAGGTTCAAAGCTGGTATTGAAGGGATGCTCACCAGGCTGCAGAGGGATAGGGAGCGCACGCGGCCACCGCCACAGGGCAGCAACGGAGGGGGAGGGAGGGGTGTCGATGGTGGTATGCCAGCTTTCAGTTCTAAGAATTTTTCATGAGCCTGCCTTGTTTCCTTTTATGCTGTAATAGTAGTACTTCCTCTGCCAATTGCAATAGGACATGACATGGTTGGGAAACATTTATATGATATAGGACATGACATGGTTGGGAAACATTTATATGATTATTTGAGATTCTTTTTTGCAACGTTGAATTTAGTGTATCAAGCTGCTCATTGCTTCCTAGGGGGGAACCGGTAGTTACTTGTGTCTGATTTCTTCTAGCACTTCTCCTTACTTCACAAAAGTAAGAAAACACGTGAAGGATCGATCAGGTAGGAAGGTTTATCTGAAATCACGGGAAGGAAATGTCCAGTGAATTCAACCAGTCAGTTGCAAGGTTTCATCCTAGCTGTCCATTTTTTGTATTTTGAACAGTTTCGTTTGTGACCTACCTAGCGTTTTCTCTATTAAAATAATTGGTAACTGAACTGTTATTTTTTTCTAAATACGCTACTCGGTTTGTCAGTTATCTATGTAAGGCCAAATAGCAGAAAAAAGCACCCTTCTGTGAGCCAAGTTATTTTTGTAAAATAAAGTGATTTTTTTTATTCTTGTGTTATCGATAAATTTTTTTGTTCATATTGGTCACTGGCCACTTATTGACATCAATTGTAATGTTTGTGTAATTTCATAAACACCACTAAGTCATTTTATTTTGTTCTTTTGTTGAAGCATCACTTGGAGTTGGAGGGTTTAGATTTAGTCTGTCCTCAAGTATCTCGCAAAATACAAACAACTGATTTTGGTTGGTTAGTACTAGTTTGCAATGAATCTTCAGCTTTAATCATTGCGGTGGTGGGGTGTTGCGTGCTCTTTTTGATTGAATATCTGAGCATATTCTAATTTACAATTCAGTCCCCCTTTTCTTCTGTCAACCTAAAGGGATTCCAGAGATCATAGACTCCAAGATATGCTTGTATAGGTCAAATTTAGCAGAGCGTGGGCAAAGACGAGCTAGTAATACTAGTAGATACGGAAAGCAACCTTTTAAATGGAGAGCGAGATGATTACAAATTACAAGATTCCACCTGTATTTTCTGCTTATTAAACTAAGATGGTTCATTCTCGCATATTTGCAGCTTTAGTTGGCAATAACGATGCTTCTAGTCCTATAGCGGCTAGTAGCAGGTATACTCCAATAGAACCTGCGAATGGAAGCATCCATGGATCCCATTCTCAAAATGGAATATTAGAGGACAATAAAACTTTATGGAGTTTAGGCAATGATGCATGGAAAATATGGACCCCTGGGAAGGGCGGATTATCCGATTTTGAAGGTTATATGTCAACACAGCTTTATTTTTATATAGTGAATCATAATTGTATGAATTTTTGCTGACACATTTAAAGTACTACAGCTGCAGAGATCCTTCCAACTGAAAGCAGAAGTATTGCTGAATATGGGGAATTGGATATCCACAAATCATCTAATGGTGTGGCTGTTAGTGAGTATCCTATTGATGGTGTAGGCTCTGAAAGAGATGAGATACATGCACGACTTCAAAATTTGGAATTGGATATTTCTGCTGCCCTCACGACATTAAGATCAAGATTTGACAAAGTTTTATCAGATATGGTGTGTGTATATGTTTCTTCACATTCCTAATTACTGTTGGAAGTGTTTATTTACATTCACTTTTCTAGACTTATTCTGCAGTTGTAACTTTTTAATAGTTATCATTCAGTGGACATTGTTTCACTTCTTTAATATGCATTTGATGTACCAACCTGTTTTCTTTCTTCATCGCACTCTCCTCCAGGCTCCAGTCACAAAGAGTGCCATCATGGGATATGTTTGGCGAAATCTTGTATACTGGGATATAGTATTTTTTTGGGAATCATGTACTGTGATATAGTTAAAGATACTATATTGGTACTATAATACAGTTCAAGTAGATTTACAAATGATTGCATTAGACTGTATAGGATGCTCTCTAGGTGTATTTTGATATCACTCTGTCAGACACTGCTTTAAGTAAGTAGCCCAAAATTTTGTTGCCTCGTTACTAGTGATTGGCACAATTACTGATAGTCTTTTTTATTATAAAAGGAAAGTCATTGATCTATATTATCATGTTGGATCTTTCTAGAGTCAATATAATTGTCACTTAGTATCCAGCTTTTTTGTTCCTTTTCCATTCAAATGGTGATATAGCAGCTGTGCCAAAGCTCATCTCTGAGATAATTTCTCATTTTTCATGTTTCTATCTGCACTATAAATAATTCATAGCTGCACTATGATTGTCTCTCTAAATAACTCTGCTTTGTTATTTCTTTGTTTCAGTCAAGTGGTGTTGGAGCAACTGTGGTGGATGATGTCTCTGATGATTGGGAGTTCAAGGAGACAAAGGTAATGCAAGCTCAGGAGGAACTACGATCAATCCGTGCTAAAATAGCAGTCTTAGAAGGGAAGATGGCACTTGAGATAATGTATGTCCTTGTCAAATTAGCATTCATAATTCATATCTCATCATATTCCTCCTGCTTACTGTAAAATGTGTATATCTTGTCATAAGTGAGAGGAACAAAATAATTGAAGAGAAACAAAGGAGGATTGATGAAGTTGAGAAGGCTTTGAGTGAGCTCCGTACTGTTTATATTATGTGGCCTAGTCCTGCTTCAGAGGTTTTACTGGTCGGCTCTTTTGATGGCTGGACAAGTCAAGTTAGTATCTACTCCAATTTAGTGTCCCTTGAATAATTGACTGTTTGATATTCACTACATGATAGTATTTCAGGGTTCCATTTATAGCTACATGCTTTCGTTTGTTTTCCTTGGTATTCAATTGAGTTTATTCTAAAAAGAATTAGGTCATTAAAGATATGAGGCCGACTATATTGCTTCTCGATTTTGCAAATGCAATTTACTCTGGCACCTTCTATGTTATGTGATTAATCTTTTGGTATCCATTACAAAACAAGCTCGGATAATATTAGATGAAAACTTATACGTCGAAACTATGTGCTGAAAAACATATGGGGCTGTTGGTTTTTCTGGTGACACATGATGATGCGCCAGCTGCTAAAAGTTAAGGGAGACAGCCTCCTTTTCAAGTAATACTATCTGAACAATGAAGAAGTTGTTTATAGCTTCATCCTATTCTAGGTTTTGTCACCTTCAATTATCTTCAACTAGTAAATTAGAGAAAATTCTTTTATTTAATCATCAGGCCTTTTTTATGTCACACTGGATTAGTAAGTGATACTACTCACAAGCTCTAGTTTCTACCTTGTTGTCCTTTAGCTTTGCATTTCTGTCACAATGGATGGAAAAGTAATTAATATTGTGGATCTATTTTCATAGTGTGTGAAATATATTATGTGAATTTCTTGTTCTTTGTGCGTGTTTTCTGTGACTCTGGACGTATGGCCATGCCATTTTTTTGCTCGTCATGCAGTGTGCACTTGAAGGTTATGCATTGTGTTGTGGGTACATTTAGAAGCAAACATAGTTTTATTCTTACAAGTGTGTAGCAATTTAATCTCTTGTGCATGGAGACTGTACTCTTTTGTATGGACGTGCTGGATTTTAGCCTTTTCTTAAACGATAACCTGGTGTGGTATATTCTTGCCCTGTTCATGTGAGGACCAAAGCAGATTGGGTCCAAGAGGCATATTTTAATTCTGTTTCTGGGCGTGAAGGCAGCCTATTTGCATTTTCCATAAATGAAGAATGTCTATTTGGATGTGTATATCTCAAGAATCTAAAGAAAACCCTCATATGTAAACTTCATGTCACTTCTAAGTATGATCTAATTTCAAGTATCCCTGCAGAGGAAGATGGAAGTGTCAGAAAGAGGCATTTTCTCCTTAAACCTGAGGCTTTACCCGGGTAGATATGAGGTAACTTTCTGCCTTTTACTCCCAGTCATTCAGTATTTTATCACCTCTGATATTTGGTAACTGTGCTTTCAGATTAAATTTATTGTTGATGGTGTTTGGAAGAATGATCCTCTACAGCCCACTATGTATAACAATGGGAATGAAAACAACCTTCTTGTTGTCACTTGAAGCTGCATCCTGGTAACACTTCTGTAGATTATTGCCTAGATTTGGTCCATCCTTTTGTAACTAATCAGCGTTGCCTTCAGTTATTTTATAGGTAGTGTTGAAAAATAATTCATATTCTTGTGTTAGAAAAAATCAAATTGTATTTGACTACTATGAAGAACATACAAAATCATTATAGTTGGATCTTGATGTTTCTAGGAGTTGCCAAGCTAGCATGAGTTGTAGCCTAGGTGTTAGAAGAAGTAGTCAAATTGTGCTTAGCTAGCTGTACAGCAGCAGTATTGAAGTTAGTTTTTACCTATAGACAGCTGTCCAGCTGTAGGACAGCTGCAATAGTAAAGGCATATGACGGTTTGTAATGCCTATATATATGTATGTCTATATGGAATGAAGAAAAGAAGCTTAATAGGCCAAGATGTAAGTCTTATGGGAGGACTCTGCCTCCTATTGTCTAGTTTCTAACATTTAGTAAGTATCTCAGTACCACTATCTTTCTACAGCATAGCAGTGCTGTCTTCTTCTTGTGACACCACAGCGCTATCTTTTCTCACATCACCGCAACAATGTTTTTTTCTTGTGATACTGCAACATCACTGTTTTCTCACATCACCGCAGCGATGTCTTCTTCCTCTTCTTTACAATAAAGCCGGCTCAAAATCAGCCGTACCTTCATCTTGGGATCCGGACCAACGCTTCCACTACACCAGAGCAAGACAGACATACGATCCATTGCCGCAGTGCCTCACGCCTCTAATGGCTTCTAGGCAAGGACCAACACACATCCCAGCAACCTTCAACATGCTGCTGCCATGTAGAGATGAAGTGGTGCTGCGAGACCACAAGAAGACGGTGCTGTGTTGCCGTGATGAGACTGCGGTGGTTCAAGGCCGCAAGGAGAATAGTAGCTGTGAGCTGCTAGAAAAAAAAAAGGGTGGTTGCGAGCTGCTAGGAGAGAATGGTGGATGCGAGCTGCTTTGAAAAAAAGTGGCTGCAAGCTGCTGGAAGAGAAGATGGTCGCACGGTGGCGCTACTAGAGACGTGCATGAATGAAGAAGAGGAACTGCTACGTGTGGCAAAAAGATATTTTAAGAATATGAATTAAGGGGGAGATTGTTGGAAAATAATTCATATTCTTGAGTTAGAGAAAGTCAAATTGTATTTGACTACTACGAAGAACATACAAAATCATTATAGTTGGATCTTGATGTTTCTAGGAGTTGCCAAGCTAACATTGAGTCGTAGTCTAGGTGTTAGAAGTGGTAGTCAAATTGTACTTAGCTAGTTGTACAACAGCAGTGTTGGAGTTGGTTTTTGTCTATAGACAGCTGTAGAACAGCTGCAATAGTAGAGGCATATAACGGTTTGTAATGCCATATATATACATAGATATGTATATAGGGTGCTGCTATCAAAATGTGTCACCCAGTTCAGATACGAGAAAATAGTTGTGTATTCTTACGTCCCCCATGTTTATCCCTGGTGGTACATAGTTGTGTTCTCAAAATATCCAAATGCTTATGCGTTGGCTCATCTTGATCGTGTAACAATGTAGTCAGTAATAATGTAGATATACGGTGATGAAACTTTTGTCCTGGAAACTTGCAGATGTAATTCATCTCAGCTAGTAAGAATCTCGGCACATTAGTGGTCTGCTTTCTTGTTAGACGAGAACTGCTTCAACACGAGATAGGAATCAGTTGGATCATAGTAACCTTGTGATAGCTGAACTCCAATCTCAGCTCGAGTGGACGGCATGAAGCCATGAATGTGAAATTTTTTATATTTTTGGACGAAAACTCACCCACTTGAAATTTGAAGGCTCAATCAAGTGTGTTGGTCTTCACGCGTTCATGGCAGCATGCTTGGAACCGGACAGGTAACAGAACCTGAAGCGCTGAACATGCGTTTATCTTTCAATTCGGCGACTACATTTGAACATCCGTTTAGATTTTCCTTCCACAGCTTACAAGAAACTGCTCCTACACTTTTGTTTGTTTCTTCTATCTTCATATCCCGTTTAATGATCCTATAGATTGATTTTAACACTATAACACGTGCTATGGTACAGAAAACACACAAATTCATTACCCTGACATTATTCCACTCCCTCTTCCACCCATATGGTCGATATAGGTGTCCTGAGGCCTATGATTGGATGGATCAGTTGGCGGCGCTCTTGAACACGTACCTGTGCACCGGCTGCCCACCCCACGCTACTTAAAAAAATCATTTGTCTCGTCACTCTCTCTGTGCAAATGCAGACGAATTTTTAAATCGCCTAACAGTTGAGTTCGAAAAAGTTAATTGTTTTAAAAAATGCTTTTAATACAGACGGCTCTCTTAATCAACCGCTGTACAAGTGATTTTTCAAATGAAGAGCCGCTGGATTAGAACTATTTATGCACGCGATACTTTAAGTCCTCCGCGTGCAATGAGCAGGGTCAGTGAGCCAGTCCGCGTCACCGATCCGTGTTTTACCAAGCAACGAATCAGAGCGCGTGGTGATGGACTCCGTGACGTGTGTTGCCCCATTAAAGAATCCACCACTCTCTCTCTCTCTTGTCCTCTCTCACTCATCGTTGACGCAAGGAGAAAGAGAGAGAGAGAGAGAGCGCGCCGCCTCGCCAGGGGGCGCCGGCCGCCACCCGCCTCCTGCCGAGCCGCTCGGGGCCGCCTCCGCGGGTGCCGCCGCTTCCCTGT
>BCLF01000014.1:242744-267938 GCA_001602275.1 Zoysia japonica
AGGCGGCGGCGCGGCGCTGTAAGCCTCCCTGGGCTCGACCTCCTCCGCGACGACCTCCACGACGCCTTTATTGGCTCCTCCGCATCGGGCGTCTAGGCTAGAGGGTTTTGCGCGAGCTCCTCTCTCAAATCTCTCTCTCATCCTCTCTCGTCTCTCTCGCTGTCGAGGGCGTCGGCAGCCTCCTCGCGTGGCGACGACAGTGCTGCCCAGCGAGTGGGGCAGTGTTTTTTTTTTTCTTGGAAAATACTCGGTGCAGGCGAGGCTTGTAACTAGCCGCTGCATTAGAGAGTTCTAATACAGGCGGTTCTTTTTTCACCATATGAATAAATAGTTATTTTTACACGTTAATGAATGGCGGCGGAACGAAAATCTACCTGTAGATGTCTTTAGAACCGTCTGCAGAAACTATTTTTTTAAGCAGTGCTAGTGTCTTGCAACGCAAGCTAAAAGAGAAATTCACGGCGCTCGGACTCGGATGCGCCTCCGCTAGACATGCTCATTACCATGAGTATAAAAAAGGTCGACTTTGGAGTGCTACCGTTCCTTTTTTGAAAAGTTAAAATTAGTACTTGAATTCCTTTTGTTTTTGAAAAGTTAAAATTAAAAATTTGTACTTGAACTCGTTTTGTTTTTGAAAAGTTAAAATTAGTAGACATGCGCGCCCGCCGCCCGTCCCAAGCTGCCGCCGTCTTCCCTGTCTTCGATTGCTCAGATCCGCTGCCGACGCTCTAGGAGAAGAGGTGTAACGACCGGGTTTTTTTTTACCTTTCGATAGGTCTCGATCTTTCGTGACCTTACCAATCCAAGTAGGTTGGCACGCACGACATCACAAGTGATTAATCAAAAAACTATAACAGATGTATTAAACAAGAAACGAGAATATAAAATAGCAAGCTAAAGCAAATTATTAGAATAAAATCTTCCAAAAGGGTCCATCGACACGCAGGCCGAAAATATCTCAAAGCAGATAGATTACTATCGAGAATTCAACAAGAGCGACAGCGAAAGCATCATCATGGCAGTAGTAGCGAACATCATCCACACAAGCTAGCTCGAGCGCAGGAGCGGATTTCACGGTTCGTCGGAGACGTAGTCGAAGTCGAAGCTAAGAGTATACTCTGAAAACAACAAATTAGAAAGCCGTGAGTACGAATACTCAGCAAACCGCGTATTACCTAACAACAATATATGCATGCAAAGGGTTTCAAGGGTAAAAGCATGGCTCAAGTGCTAAATGCAAGTTTAAATCATTTTATCTTATTTTAAAGATGCAAGAAAGCTTTATTTTAAAACTGTCAAATTTTATTATCTTGCCCCGCAGAGATCTCCGTTATCCCGGACGGAGGTTCATTTTAAATGCAGGTGTAATCTCCACACTCGGTCACAGCTCAAATGTCGGAGTCCAAAACATTTTGAAATAGAAGAGGAGAAAGAAAAAAAAACTACTCAACGAGAAGCACAACTCAAGAAGTGTCCTTCCAAAAGAACGTGGCAATGCGCATTAATTAAAACTCTGCAGAGGTTATGCACCTAGATCCACGAAAAGCGTCATCGAGAACTACCGTCATAGTCTCGACGAACACACAAGAACCGTTCACAAGCTTTAAGTGGCGTCATCCGTCATCTAGGATAGGGATCCCAAAAGGCTACGCAATTAGGTCCTAGAGCTGTGAAGAGTCTACCACTGATCAAGTAGAGTATCTCGATCTCATGTGGGGAGTCATAGCTCAACACCACACTAACACAACACCGTCAACCCACGGGTAAACAAACAGTCTCGGCAAGCTTCAAGATCAAGCCAACTGCCCATACAGAGTAACGTGGTGTGCATGGTTGTCAACTGAGCGTATAAGGCTCGAAGGACTCAGTCTTTAATTATCGGGGCAGACAATATCTCCAACCTCAACGCTAACAACAAGTCTCACGGAAAGATCTCAGCCCGGATCTTTCCGTTGTACCCGCAACAGGTACACCCACAGAGACTTCTCAAAAGTCCCTCAGCTCCTCATACTCCATCCTGCCCTCGCTAAATAGTCATGTATAGTTATTTGTAAAACTCACACATTTGAATCACAATTCAAAAGCATTTAACACAAATTTTATTTTTATAGTGATAGGTGTGAGATAAAAATAAATGCAACTAAGCATGGCTAAGCATAAAAATAAAATAAATATTCTAAAGCAATCTTAGGGTTGATATTTGTAGAACAGTAAATAAGTACGGCTTAAGAATGTTGCTAGCATATTTTTAAATAGTTGGCATGCAGATTAGAGTTGCAAACAAAACATGCAGTTTAAAATACTGGGTACAAAGTGATCAAACAACGCGGCTTGCCTGCCAACTCGGGATCTGAGTCGTCGAACTGAGCGGGCTCGCGGAACTCCTTCTCTGAAACATCGGCTAAACACAGTACGAACAAGGAATCAGACCACTAATTACGTGACAATTAAATCGAAAATTAAATCTAAATTGAAACTACTAGACTAAACTTGCGCAAAATATTCCTCGGAAAATCCTACACGACAACCTCAACCAGACAAATTAACAGAACAATTTTTGGGAATCAACTGATATCAAATGGAGTTTCTAAAAAATCGTAGACGATCTAGACCATAAGGAATTAGATTAATCGCAGAACAATTAATCGCAACTAGATTAGCAATTAATCCTATAATTAATCGAAGAGGAAAAAAGAATTGAAGAGAGAGAAATTTTCTTACCACAAAATTGGAAATTGAAAATAGAAGACGAAGTCACACCGAAAATCAGAGATCGGAGAATCGAAACTCAGAAACTTGTACTGGAGCCGGAGATTTAAGAGGAAAAATCGCTGCGCAGTGGAGCCTGGAGCCGAGTACTGGAAAACCGGAGATCAACTGCAGCGGTGACGCGGCGGTTCAACAGCCTCACGCGGAGTCCAAGTCAGTGCTGCAGGCGACGTGGAGGCTGCGCGACGCGGGAGACGAGGCTGGAATCGATGGCGACTGGTGCAGCGCGCGACGGGGTCCACGGCGTGGGATCGGACGGGCAGGCGCAGAAATCGGTGGTTGACGGCGTCGGTCGACGCAGAGACAAACCAGGTGTGGAACTCGAGCGAGGACGTCGCGATGAGGGCTTCGGTGCGGCGACTGCTGGTCCAAGCAAGAACTCGCGCGAGACGAAGACCCAGCAGAGGCGACGCGGGCTCCAAGACGTCGGGGCGCGGAAATCTGGCGCAGAGATCGACGTCACGTGGAGAATCTCGGGCGGGCGCTGGCGACGCGAGACGACCAGCCGACGCGGAGATCGGACAGAGATCGAGGCGACCGGCGGGGGGAATCGGGGCTAGCGGGGCGACGCGGTTGCGCGCAGGAGACAAAGACGGTGCGGGGAACGAGGCAAGCGGCTGAATCGGCGGCGTGAGGTTCGGAGCAGAGCGGTTGCTCTGAAATGGGGAGGTGAGGGAGAGGATAAGATTAAAAATGAATATTTATAGAGGGGATTAGATAGAGATTAGAGTCTAAAAATTAATCTCAGTTCAAAATAAAAATTCGCGGGTCTAATTATTTCAGAAAATAATTTTAGCCTCAAAGAAAAATACGCGGACTAAATTATTTTGACACTGAAACAAATGAGAAAGAAGGATTTTAAATTAAACGGAACGGAATTCATGACAGATAATTTTTTATCAGAACAGAAAATTGGAGATAACTCGCGCTTTATTAATTCGAAAAAAATTCCGAGATGTTAAAGAGGTACTCAGAGAGGAGGCGGCGCTCAAGGATAATGTGTCGCTGAGGAGGAGGCGGCGTCGGCACAAGGCAGTGGCTTCTAAAAACTGAGTCCTTCAAACAGATCTCTGATCCAGCTTTTCCAAAACCTTGCTTATGGGAGAAGCAAAAGCATCTCCCCAGCTGCCCACACGCACAAGGGTCAGAGATCGATATATATATATAACCCAAGGCACGAGTCAGAGACAAGCCATGAATTGAACCGACGCCTTTCTTCTTCCACGATCAGGTTAGGGTTCCTCCACCTCGCCGTCGTCTCCGGTCAGATCAGATCGAATCCGCCGTCCCTATGGCTGGATTCGTCCCCTGCTTGACCCCGCCTCCTCTTCCACCTGAAGATGGTCACCTGAGCCCAAGCTCGGTCCTCCTCGATAAAGCAGCCTACATCTCCGCCGATGCTGTCTCCAACGCCACCACGGCCGTCGGCTACATGAGCAACGGCAGGCCCATCCACGTTTCCTTCTGCCTCTCCCGCGCTCCGCGACTCTCCTACCTCTGCGTCCACTTCCCTGGCCCCGCCGCCGGGTCAGCCATCGGCTGTATCACCGGCCCCCCGCCCGGCACCCCCGCCGTTCGGTGCGTCATTACGCCTCCCCGCGTCATCAGCACGCACGCCGACCTCGCCCTCGTCCGCGTCACCATCGCTGGCTCGCGGGATGACTACGACGACTTCGTGTACACGGGCGCCCACAGCCGGGCGCCTCCACCCTCGACCTGCTCCCGAAGCCGCAATACAACGTCTCGGACAACGATGCCGCCATCCTCCGCTGCCCTAACTCTCATCGCTACGTCGTCGCCGGCCTCAGGAAGATGTGGAACTCCGACGAGTTGTTCAGGTTCCAGCTCTACGACTCCAACACCGGCGGTTGGACCACTAGGATGTTGCGCTTGGAATCGTCGGACAGGGACACGGTGCTCCCCATCCCCTACAGTACGGCCACCGAGGTGATCTTCCACGACACCACCATTGTTATCACGGCCGGAGGCCCAAATGGTACCGTGCTGTACTCGATGCAAGGCCCGTGCTTCGTGACATGCCGCTGCCCAACCCGGCCAGAAGGAACAGAAGGAACTTTTGCCAAGGAGATCCGCACATTTACCGGGATATAACTGTCGAACAAGACAATGTCAAGTATGTCGAGATGGAAACTCCTCCTGGGGGATGCCCAATCATCTCACAACCGGCATGCTCACAACTCTGAATCAGACTCGGACTCCGACTCTGACGATGAAGCCGTTGCTTACTACTGGAAGGCCACCATGTGGACCATGCAATTAGTGCCAACCTCATCGTGGAAGGACTGGCACAAGGTTTGCACGGTTGATGTCACCGACATCGTCATTGACAACCCTAGGCTTCCTGAGCTCCTACTGCCTCTGCCCAGGCACAGTGCTGATCCGGAGAATGGATTATGGAGCTTGAGGAGGCTGATTACGGCTTACCCAACTTTGGGCCTGGGCATGCACGGTGATGTAATTTATTTCTTGTCCAGAGCGGAGTATAGGGATCACAGGGGATGGGTGATCGCTGTTGACATGAGATCTGGAAAGCTCCACGGTATGGCCAAGCTTGACGAAAGGAAAAACTTCTCTCATAGGCGCTACTATGTTCCCTCGGAGATTTCCAAATATCTGATCAAGGCTACAGGTAATTAATTATTGTATTTTCTTGAGTACTATTATTACTTTGTACTTGGTAGTGCATAGCTCTGCATTATTTTGGCTGATCTTTTTCAACATGCCATTGGTCATCTGATTTTGAGCCCTTGTATTGCTTACATTTTCTCTGTTGATATTGCCATAGTACATGATGGTGAATTGTTCATGTCTTACTTTACCTAAAATCTTAACGGTGAGACGATGAGGCATAGCTTTGGCTTATTTGTTACTAATACATATGCTTTTCTTTTGATGACATTTATTACAAAGAAGTCCATCGATTATCTCGAATTCATTGCCCTAAATATCATCAAAAGCAAGTCATTTTCCCCTGCTTTGCTGTCTATTTAAGGAACTCCAAAATAGAACTCTTCTTGGCAGGGAAGCACCTTGTGAGAGTACATGATTTTGATAGATCCCATTGAAACATTAAAATGATACTGATTTGCTATGGCTGGGATCATTCGTCAGCGTGCAGGTTCTGTAGTTCTATTGCCTGAACACGCTGGTCTTTTGTATAGGAGAATGTTGAGGATGAACAAATAAGGATAGAATTTAGCAGGTAGTGTGTTTATTCAAGAAGTGGTATCCATTTTTTTCACCATCAAATGCAGCACAAGTGAGTTATTGAAGACCACTTGAGATGTAACATGAGTATTTCCCCCCTAGGTTTCTTCTATAGTCAATGTAGTTGCGACCTAAAACTAACCTGCTCATGGATCAACCAAACCAATCCGAAAAGGCCATGGAATACCTACCGATGCTGGTTACCTTAGAGCTGACATGACTATTTCAGCACTTTAAATTATCATGTGAATTTTGGCTGGCGACGAATGGACTGAGCAACCTCTTTTGTTAGAGCAAAGGGCTGAGAGTGTTTGTTTATATCAAATATGTTGGTTTGGTTTCCATGCATACCTTTTTTTCTCTACATCACACCCCGAAATTTCTTATTTCAGGATCTAAAGAGTTTTTCACCCTTTCGCATACTCTATCTACTCAAAAACCAAAGAAATGATCCTTAATCTCTCAAAAATCTCTTTCCCTTCAACTTCCCCACCATCTCCAGCTATTCTCACCCTTTCTTATCCTCTCCACGTCCTCCTCAACCCCTCAACTCCCTCAACTCGCAGCCAACTCGCAAGCAGACACAGATCCTCTAATTCCCGTCCATGTTTCCAGCGATCCGTCCAACGAAATTCAATAAAATTTTGCCAGAATGTGCGTGTTGAAGTCCTCTACGACATATCCAAAATTCATGGCCAACGGAGATCTGTAAGTTCCGAAATCGCCATTGCAATGACTAATGCTCTTTGTTTTGGATCTGTCCAGCGCGTGCATTAGTAATTCTATCCATGTTTCCCTCAATTTTGATCATTATTTTGATGAAAGTACTATACTATGTTGTGTTCCAGAGAATCCCCTTCATCATCACCAAAGGATTCACTAAGATTCACTTCCGTTTCTCCAGGAACGCAATTTGTTCTTCAACTGCCATTGCAGGACCAAATCTCGATCTCACTCATTGATCTCCTTCTCAGGTTAAATCTTATCCAAAACATTATGTGTCTATCATGTTCCACATAATTAGGCACATTTCTATTCAAAAATTTACTTCAATTGTATAGCCAATAATTAGAAACGCACATGTCTTTGTAGTGCTATTTGTGTACAGACAGACATGTTGCTGCCGTTCACCGTTTGTTATCATCCAATGTCTTGAAGTTCTTTGCTGTAGAATGATATTTGATGAGTTTACAAAACCTTGATAGCACTCTAAAATAACCTTCAATGATGCATATGATTATTAGTTTTGTTTGTTTGATTATTTGTTTGTCGGTGATCGTGAGAAGAGAAGAATGCAAGTTAAAATCAGAGAAGGTATGAAGCGAAGCTTGAAGATAACTAAGCAACATTTTGAGGCAACTGTCCTTGATCACGTTGTACATAATTAGGATGACATAGGAATCTAGGAATTGCATGCTAGTCTTAAATTGGAATTCTATGTTAAGTTTACTAGAATATTCTTTATAATTCTTTAAAGCTGGTTCGTGGTTGGGTGTGGTAATGGTTTATTTTATATGCTTAGCCTTGCTGTCATAGTTGGGTTTTGGGTAAAACTTGAACTACTAAAATTGATTAACGGTATATTTGCAACTTAATCATCTTCATGTTAACTAAAATGATAATGACTTAGTGTATACAGAATCTGAGCAGGATGGATGGTATGGTATGATGCTTTTGGATGTTATTTGGTGTTTATGGTATGTACCAGTTCCTGCTCTAGATTATAAGGACCGGTTCGTAAACCATGTAACTTGGTTTTACAGCGCAGCCACAAGACTTAAATGGTAGGCTCTAGCCGACTAATTGGTTGAGCTTAGTTTGGTGTGCACCATGTGGCAGTGTAATGGCATAACAGGGGGCATCTGCGGCGGAGATAAAATAGACTCTATGGATACCGTGGCGATGAAACCTTAGCGGGTGCATATTGACTAAGTGACACCTTGTAAAGGCTTTGTAGTGATCTTCTGACCACACACCAAAGGAAGTGTGTTACGTATCAACGGATACTGGCATAAAGAAAGATTTTAGTCCACCTGGCAACAGGGGATGAAATCATGACTTGTGATGAAAAGTGCGCAAACTCTCGAGAGATAAAACTGTCATGACAGCCATGCTCACGGTCAAAAGCGGCCTGGACTACTTCACGATTAGTTCCACCGTATGTATTGGTTAGATTTGGTTAATCTTTTCTTGGTAGTCGGGTGGGACCCGATGAGTTGGTAGCCAAGTGTTGGTACTCTAGAGAGTTTGGTAGTCGGATAGAATCCAATGAGGTCTCTTTGATTCTTGGTTGAGAGTTTAAACTTAGTAAATAGGATGCTTAGTACCAATAGTTTTTAGATGGCAGTAGTGCATTAACTTTATATATATATTCTTTTTTACTTATGACAATCATGTCATCTCTTCATACACTTGCTGAGTACTTTTTGTACTCACGTGTGTTGCTTTTGTTGTTTTATTGCACATGAAGGCTGCTTAGTGACAAGAAGATTAAAGAAGTCAAGTCAATCCGTAAATTGAAGATGAAGTATAAAAGGTCGCGTTGCCGCCAGTCAATTGTCCGTGGTGTGTCCAAAAGTTTTCTCCTCCCGCTGCTCTTCAAAACTATGATATTTATTGTTTGTTTATCGATATATAACTGATTATCACTTAATTGTTTTACATGTATGATAAAATTGATCCTAACATATATGTAGATGTCATCGTGTTTTGTGTTTACAAAATTCGGTGTGACAACACTTGACTGAGTCATTTGTTTGTTGGACCTCATGAGCTACCTGAAGCAAACCGTGAAAGATGGGTACGTAAAAGGAAAATGTGTTGTCCTTAGCTACACCTGGGGAACATTGCAATATGCAGCAGCAGAGAATTTATGCTCAAGTCTCTGATTTCTGTGTACCTTTGTTAGTGTCTAACCCGTTCCATTTGTTTGATGCAGGTGATGCAGGAACTCTAGTTAAAACAAGAATGGCAGTCAAAAGTAGAAAGAAGCATGAAGCTTATAAGCGTCCCTTGATCCAGGGATGAAGCTGGTGAAACAGATGCTTTCGTAATCTACAAAACATTATCCGTTCGTAAAATCCAGCTGTGAAATGTCAGGCCCTGGTACATTTGAACATCCGTTTAGATTTTCTTTTGACCGCTTACAAGAAACTACACTTTTTGTTTGTTTCTTCTCTCTTCATATATATCCCGCATAATGATCCTATAGATAGATTGATTTTAAAACCAAAACAAGTGCTATGGGTACAAGAAAACACACAAATTAATTACCCAGCCCTTATTCTAATCCCTTTTCCACGCATGAGGCCAAAGCATAATTACCCATGAGATGATTCATATAGGTGTCCTGTGACTGTGAGGCCTATGCTTGGATGGATCAGTTGGCGGCCCCCTTGAACCTGTACCATTTGGCGCAGATGATGAAATAGATGAAGTTGAAGACACCGATGCCAGCGATGGTCCAGTAGAAGAGGTCGAGCCGGCCCTCGTTGAGGTCCTGCGCCAGCCAGTTGCTCCCTGATCCCGTGGTCCGGTGCACGATGGTCACCAGGAATCCGCTGAGGTAGTTGCCGAGCGCCAGGTTGCAGAACGCCAGCGCGCCCGCCACGCTCCGCATGTGCTCGGGGATCTCCTTGTAGTAGAACTCAATCTGGCTGATGAGGTTGAAGGCCTCTGACAGTCCCAGGATGAGGAGCTGCGGCACCATCCACAGGCTGGACATCGCCGAGATGGCGCCGCCGGTCATAGTCTTGCCGAGCGTGGGCTCACTCAGCGCGATGGCCCGGCGCCTGTCCTCGACGATGGCGGAGATGACCATGGCGACGGTCGAGAGCGCGATACCGATGCCCATGCGCTGCAGCAGCGTGAGCCCTTCCTCCTTGCCGGTCATCTTGCGGATCTTGGGCAGCAGCAGGCGGTCGTAGATGGGGATCCAGACAGTCTGCGCGAGCATCGCGAAGACGGTGAAGGACGCGGCGGGGATATGGAAACCGTGGCTGCCTAGGCGGCGGTCTGACTGCAGCGCGGAGAGCACCACGTAGGTGGACTGCTGCACCACGGCCACGTAGTAGATGATTCCCGTGGACCAGACCGGCACGATGCGGATGAGGCACTTGACCTCCTCCACCTGCTGCACGCTGCACAACCTCCATGCGTCCGCCGGCGCGGCGCCGCCGGGGCGTACCTCGTCGGGTGACGCCACGATTGCCGCCTTGTCCAGGCAGCAGAACTGGTCCGTGTGCGCGAGCTTGGTCACTACGGCGCTGGTGTGCGGCGGGTCGAACAGGCCCTGCTTGGGGTCCTTGGGCTGCTTGAGCGCCCGCTTCTTGACCGCGGCGACGAACACCTGGACGACGCTGGTGAAGGGGCTCCCCTCGGGCGTCATCTTGACGTACAGCCGCGTGCCCATGAAGAAGAGCACGCAGGCCAGGAACATGAGCACCGTCGGGATGCCGAGCCCGATGGACCAGCTCACGTTGCTCTGCACGTAGATGATGACCGTCGCGGAGATGAGCATGGCGGCCGTGAAGGTGAAGTAGTACCAGTTGAAGAAACTGTTGATGCCGCGCTTGCCGGACTCGGTGTGCGGGTCGAACTGGTCCGCGCCGAAGGGCATGCTGCAAGGGCGGATCCCCGCCGAGCCCACCACCAGGAACGCGAAGGAGATGAAGAGCACCGCGAATTGGTACGACGTCGCCTTCTCGCACGTCTCGCCCACGCCGCACTCCGGCGGGTGCAGGCTGTCCGCGCCCGCCGTCAGAGTCAGGAGGAACATGCCCTGGAATGGAAGGATGAAACAGGTGAGCGAGCAGCTTGGAGGGAAATGCACTCGAGTTTGTTTCAAATATTTGAAAAATCAGATCCTCTGTTTGGACGAAACAGAACGCGAAAGCAGATCCTCTGTTCGGCCCCAAGCTCATGGGCTTACGTCCCACTTATTTTCCACCGCCCTTGAAGCCCAAATCAAACGAATTCTCTCACCAGCGTCGCCAATAACGACTGATCCCCTGCTTCCCCGTGGCTATTCCAGACATCCAATGCCACCGGCAATGCGAGGACGCGACACGGCGCCCGGAGCCAACAACCACCGCCAAGCAATCCGGCCCACGACGAGTACAGCACCGAGTCACCGACGGGTTCCAGCACCGACTGTAACGACCGCGGAGTCACCGGAGGAACAACGAGACCACGCAAATGGATCAAAGGGCGCCCGTGACGGGAGAATTGGGCGCCGCGACGTGCGCCCTGACCTGACGGACCAAGGATGGAGGCGCGACCTGATGGACTACGCAGTTTCCAAGGATGGAGCGAGCAAGTGGAGAGCGACCGGTCAATCTCGGTGGCTCGGCCTCCAAACCTGCTCGTGATTGTGCAGCTGGTTGGCGTTCGCTTCGACGAGACAGCGGCGTATCTGACTGTCCGCGTAAGCTGGCCGAACCATTTTGGCGGCGCACGGGCGCCGTGACAACAAGATCAATTAGAAGAAAGCACGAGAACTTGCGCGTCTGCCTTATTCAAATGGGACCCTTAAGGTAAGGAAATGCCAACCCGAGGAGGGAACGCGCGCGCGATGCCAGTCGTGGCGGTGCTGGCTGCTGCCTGCACAAGGAGTACTACCAGTGCTTTGGCAGCCGCCGCAATTGGCATGGACCGACACATTCCCCGTCCCGTGTTCCCACGATTCGCGTAGCTAGCCGCCGCCCGAGCCCACACCGACACATCGTGCGGCCCGCTCCCAACCGCGACGCCACCGCTCCCTCCGCGGTGACCCCGCCACCGCACTTGGGCACCGGCAATCGCGTCGCCAGGGAACAGGAAACCCGGCGGCGGCGGCGCGCGCGCCTCCGCTGCCCCACGGACGAGTGGCCACTGGCCAGCCGCCAGCCTGCCCAGGAGGGAGGGCCCCGAACGAACAAGCATTCCGGTCCGGCAAAGGATACCCGGCAGCCGGCAGTGGGAGCGACGCGGTGCGGTGCGCATTTTTTTGCCGCACTTCTCCGACGCCTACCCCCCTCCCCCTCCGGAGCCCGAAATGATTGTCTCGTCGTTCGTTCTCACACCTTGCGGGAACGAGATCAAATCTTCCGGCTCCGAGGAAGATATTTGCTGCATTTGCACGACCCCGAGAGTGGAGTGGGTGCGGGTTGTTGGTGGCGGTCACGTCGAGACAAGCGTGTCGGTCAGGATAAGGCGCCAACATACCTCGAATCGTGTCGGCTGCGTGGCGCAGGAGAAACAGAAACTTCCTCGGTGAAAAAGCCCCGTCACTCCTCCGGTTGTGTACGTGCGTGCGCACCACGTTCCTCCGGTGCTCTGTTTTTGTGGTACTCCTACATTTCAATTTAGCTTTACGCCACGGTCGAAGCGTAGATCAGGTAGCAAGCAAACCAGCCTAGCTGGCTAGGCGCGACGCCGTGGATGGAGGTGGAGGACAGGTGTAGTTAGTGGGCACAATGTGCTGTACTCAAGCACATCCGCGGGTCATCGATCGAGAGGATAAAAAGCAGGGCTGTTAGGGCACTACAATATGGGGGCTTAGCGCGGCGCTAATCATCATGAACTACGCATTAATACATGTGTGCGGAGGCAAAGGGAGCACGATGAGTAAAAATCTGCTGAGATCTTTGGGAAGACGCAAACACGGGACGGGTGCTCTTTGGTCACCTTTTAAGATTGTTCTTGCCCTTTCATCACCAAAAGGAAAAGGCCGCCTGCACGAACCCAGCGGCAGGGAGAAAAGAAACACGGTCTCATTTGATATTTTTTCTAGCGAGTACACACTGTGAAGAATTTGTCAACGCGCTAATGGAATCCAAAACGAGAAGAAAGAGTTTCTGATTAGATGCAGCGGTTCAACTACCAGTACTTTTGACCCGTTAAGACGCTAGTAGTACTACACCTAACTAGCAGCTCCGTGCTATAAGTTCCATATGAAAAAATGGAACAGCGAAGTGCACCCTGTTTAGTTCGATCGTGATCTCATCGAGCCCAGAATCCATAAATGGCCTGAAAATTCAGCTGACACACTAACTAAGCTGGTACTGACGCTGTAATCAGTGCGCACGGCGTGCTGTTAATCATCTTCCACCACGCGACTTCGTTCGCCTCTTCTCGCAGATCCCCCAACGTACTGTACTACATTCGCGAGAGGCAAGCAGGGAGACAGACAGAAAGACAGGCTGGTGGAGGACGCGGACTCGAGGAGGATGAGCGAGGGATGGAGCGAAGAAATTCTCTGGCGACGATGGATGAGCCAGTGAGGGAGCCGGCACGTGGGCGCGGTCGCCCCATGTGCCGCCCATCATCCATCGTCGTCGACCTCTTCTTCTTCTCTGAGCGTGACACCCACCAACTCCGCCGCTCGCTCGCCATCTAGCTATCTACGGTCCCGCCTAAACTGAATCTGACGCGGGAGCCACCGACAACAACTCCGTCGGTCGAATTCTCTCCCCCAGATCAAACAAGTCATGAAGAAGCATTCAAGGAAGGAAGAAGAAAGCTTACGATGAGCGACGCGATGGAGGCGATGGCGAGCGCGAGGTAGCGGCCGAGGTAGGCGTCGGAGAGGAAGGCGCCGACGATGGGGGCGAGGCTGGTGGTGCCGTTCAGTCCGTTGAGCAGCGTCGCCGCGTCCACGCTGCGCATGTGGAACACCTGCGTCAGGTACACCAGCAGGTTGGCCGACGTGCCCAGCGTCCCGAGCTTCTCGAACGTCTCGTTCCCTGCATCCGTCATTCATCGATCGATCAGGCGCCTGCCCGTCGATCCGTTTCAGCAGCAAGAAGCAGTAGTAATTGCGTACGTACCGATGATGAAGGGCATGGCCCTCCAGCCGTGGTACTTGACGGCCGGCCGCGGCGGGTCGCCGCCCTTCTCCAGCTTCTCCACGTCCATGCTCGTGAGCTTCCGCGTCACCTCCTCGTCCTCCCGCCCGCCGCCGCCGCGCATCCTCGCGCCCTCTGCTCTCCCCTCTAGATCCCCTGTCCCTGTTCCTGTGTTCCCGCTAATCTACGTGTGTCAGTAATGAGAGGCGCATCATGCCTACCGGCTCTTATAAAAAGAGAGGGCGCAGCAGCTTCAAGCAGTGGCGCAGCAGTCGGGTTGTCAGTGTCACGGGGCCAGCCCAGCCGTGACCTTCTCTTTTTCCATCCACCACCCCTGCTCTTCCTTTATCACAATTAAGTCCCTCGCGGAAAAGCTTTGGCAACCAGCCCCCTTCCTCAGCTATCGAAAGCGACTCGCTGGCGCTGCTGGTGGTCACCGGTCGTTGTTGAGTTTGGCTACGATGACCGGAGGTTGGGTTACTTTGAATCGAACGCACGGCGAGCTAGCTCTTTCCTACCAGCGATCGAGTACACTGTCTCAGTGAGCAGCGGGCAAGTTGCGGCGTCGTCATCAGGATTCAGGGTTTGGCCGCTTGGGCTTGGCAACAACAAAGAGCAGAGTCTCGAGGCTTTGGATGCGTTCGCCGGTTTTCAGAGCGGCCGCTGACCTGCTTGATTCTCTCTGTTTTTCGTCGCGTTACGGCATTCGTTTGCTAAATAAGAACCGGTTCGACTGACGCTTGTCAATGCACCACTGTGTCAATGGGACGAGTAGCCGCCGACCAGGCAGTCGCCTGATGCGTGCGCCAGGGGATCACATCGCTGCTAAATATGCCCGTTCTTTTTTCAGAACGCCACCGTTCCAGGGCAACGTTCCTCGAGTGCTTAATTTGGCGCTGTCCTACCCGTTTGCGTTCCCTGCAAGAAATTTCCCCCGGTGGAGGAGAAGGAAAGACTGGAACTCGCTTTGTATCGGATACAGTTGGAATACGGGTCCCGGGCCTCCCGGCCCTGAATTTCTGAAGAGAAGCGTGAGAGGGAAAGCGCGCGAGGGCTAGGGAGCAGACGGCCACTGACCTTTCCAGCCAGACACACACGCAGACCGGATGGAAGCATCATTGGGGGCGAGCAGCAAAGTGGTTAGGTGCGTAGATCGTGGGAGGTATTGGGAGTTGTTGGAGATTACTTGTTTGTTTGTTTGGAGACGACGACTACGACGGGGTGATCAGCAAGTGGTTAGTTAGAATGGCTGCGTCCAGTGAACAGCAGTGCGTGTGTGAGACAGAGAGAGACTGGGAGAGCCCGGCAAAAAAAAACCATTATTGGGCTAGATTCCTTAGCACATGGATACACGCAAAGTCATGCCATTTCTTTGGCCACCATCTCTCGCTAAAGTTACGGATGAAAGAGCCGTCTTGCCTAACAAGGATCACCCTACAAAAGTTCAGGAATACATGCAGCTTTCTCCATTCAGGTGTTTATCCTGATTACAGAGATTTAATGGCTCGTTCGCAGATCATTTGGAGGCTGCCAATTTGGCAATGGAAGACGAAGAATCACCATTGCTTTCCACAGTTGAGAAAGCATAGTACCTACCTGTTTTCCGTTGTTTTTCCTTGCAACTTGGTTTTGTTTTGTTTTATGGAGAGAGAGAGAGAGAGAGGAACGACGTGCACGACGAACTTGTTTAATATACTCCGAGCCGGGCCTCCTGTACAATCGCCCAAGCTCCCTCACCGATCGCATAGGTCAAAAGTTTCGTAAGATTCGTCTGAATGGCCGGGAGTCCAAACAGATCGACGATGGACATTCAAACGTCTCGTCGGATCGGTTTGCTACATCGCGATACCACATGGTTGTTCACTGACTATAACAATTCAAAAAGGGCCCTTCACATGATCCTCCCTCCAGGGGGCCAGGGCGCTTTAGTTTAAGTTTAGGTAGACTGCGTGCATGCATTCCACAGGTTGTTGTTTATGCGAGCTACTTAACTAGTGTCATCGATCGATCACCTAGCAACGTGATGTTTTCTTATTAATAGACAGAGAGTAGGCGATCGATGCAGTAGCGAGCGTCGTTCGTCCTGGATCTAGCAAGCGTGTGAAGATGGACGAAGCAACGGCGTTGACCTGGTTCCTCGTAGCATCATCGGTATAGTGCTCCTGCATTCATGCATTAACAGCTCTTGGGATCTGGAAACAGTTCCGTGGATAGAAGAACTGGCATTGACAAGATAGTTTCTCTGAAAGATAGGAGTAGTTTTCTCTGACAGGAACACTTGTTTTTTCCTTTCTGACTGGCTATCACATTGACACGGATCGGACAATTGGATAGACCGATCACAGATGCTTATGGAATCTAGGAGTATCTGTAATGGTTAAATACTCCTGAGTTTGAAGACTTCTAAAGAAAGAGCAGTGCAACCAACAACTGGCAATCCCGTTCATGAGTCATGACAGGGGAAGCGTTTTCTTCTGATGACGACCTGACACGGACGCGACTGAAATATTGCGTATAGCTAAGGGACCAACCTGGTCGAAGGAATCAAATTGGCTAAATAAACTCTGAAGAGTTTACTGAAACAGAGTACTTTATCCTTGCATCACAGAAGTAAGTACTCCTACAAAGTCGATGGGCAGCGCGCGAGTTAATGCTGGTTGCTGTCAAGGTTGCACTAATCTTCTTATTATCCATCCCGGTATCAGCTCCGCTCAGGACCCAAGAGTTTGTTTACTGCAACTTATCTTGGTCTGAGGTCATATATATGTAGGCGCATTCAAATTTGCCGCGAAGAATCTGTTGGAAACGGCATCATTTCTGTGTAAACAAATGTTCGTCGTCCATGCCTCTGCCTGCAATGTGCTCTGAGGGAACCGTCGGCTTCTACGTCTCTTTTGCAGTCGCTGCGGTTTGTGAGGCTGGCCGACGCCGGACGTAGCGGTAGTTCGGTAGTTCAGCCAGTCTTCCGCACGTCGGTGTCACCGCGTTGAATTTGTGGGACGTGCCTCCCGCTTCTTCGGTTACCTGATGTTATCGATCCGGGTCTCTGACTTGGGAAAACAGCAACCTGGAACCGATTTGTACATGTTCAGTCCATGCCTTGCCCGCGCAGCGCCGACGCGCTGTTGGACCCGAGTCCTCGTCGCCGGGCCGGTCGAGTCTCCTCTTCTCCAGGTTAGCCGGGGGCGCGGGGCGTTGGGTTGGAGCCGTTGGGTTGGACTGCTAGACGCACGGGGGGCGGCTGGGACCAGCAGCAGCGATGCTGGAGTTCCTATTTCCTGGGTCGCTTCTGAACCCTGCTACTACTGCAACCATGTGTCCGAGTCGCCCAGGCTGCTTCTTCAATTCCCTTGTTGAGACTGGATGCGCAGATCTTTTTCCTCTCATCTCCACGCTGCGGAGCTGTCCTGGTAGTTGCTAATCATGCCGAGAAAAAAATGCTCCTCTCCGTTGCCGGGTTGGTGGCCGTGGGGCCTGAGCCATCTTTGGCAACGCCATTTCTCCGAGCAGCCTCTCCGGCCGGCGCGCCTTGCCTCGCTTCACCTGACCTCTCCGGCAAAAGGAGAAGTGTGTACGTACGGAATGCCTGCAGCTGGGAATGGAAATCGATGGAGCGAGCGCGCGAGCGGCGGGCCGGCCGGTCAGCCGTCGCTCTCGTCCGCCGGTGGTTGGTTGTTCGTGCGACGGGTTGTTGCGTTCAATGCCAAGGGCACGGGTCGCCATGCGTCATGGAACGAATCGCGTGCGAACGTCCTTATGATGGGAGTGACGAGTGATGGAGATGCAGTTCATCATGGATCCTGTAATCGGTACTGTAAACTCTACTCGTAATCCGCTTATTGATACCGGCTACCGACTAAGTAGTGATCATGACGTGTCTCTCGCCAGCTCGTTTCAGTCCAAAAGTTGTAAGCATACGGCACACCACGCTGAATGAGCTATCTGATTGCCTGTTTCGGTTGCTGCTGGTCCAAGCCTCCAAGGCTCTTGTTTACGAGCATGCTTCCCATTTTGATCTCTACGCCACAACCGCACGGTTGGAAGCGTGCACGCGGCTCTAACCTATCAATGATGATAATCATAGCCCCATACTCTCTTCCTTTTTAAATTTGATATTACTATTGATTTTTAACTTCAATTTTAACTATTTATCTTATTAAAAAATACATATATATTATATATTTGGTTATAATTTGATTTATCATTAGAGTTATTTCAATTACATCTTAAAATTTTACACATTTGCACTATTTTTTTTAATAAGACAAATGATTAAAATTGAAGTTAGAAGTCAACAGCGACATCAATTTAAGAACTGAGAGAATATATTTTTATGAGAGGATTTTCATAAAAGTTATATATAAATTTTACAGAAATCAGTTCAATTTCAAAGAAAAAATGCAGAAATATAAAAATTTTCCTTCAATCAAAGGGATGTCATCCTTGTATATATGGTGCAACTATTCTTAAGCAATAGTTACCAGGGCTTAACATATTATATGTTGAAAAAAGATTTTTATTAAAGAATACTTTATTATGCTATGCTTCATCTCTACTCCCACCGTTCGTCGAAGCTCCTGGATGCAGAAAAAGATAGAGGCCAAAAGACTAATTTGTCCCTCATTGAATAGCCGCAACAATCCGCATTGAGTATTGTTCTTCCTGTTGCTTCATCCCGGCTTCCTCCCACTTCGTCAGTTGCACCCGTAGGGCAGCCGCACGAGTTCTGCATGCACTTAAATCAAATTATAAGGAAGTTGTGTAAAAAAAAAACTTCTACAACAACTCCTTTATATACCTCCTAATCTTATCAAAAAATCCCCTAAATGCAGTAACATCTAGGGAACATTTTAGCTCAAAAATTAATGAAAGAAATTCTCGTACAACTAAGAACAATGTCAAACTTAGCATTGCCCAGGTGATGGTGTTTCCTCCGAATTGTGTCGAGCGATCGATATCTCCTGGTAATTGGCATGGCGAGCAATCTTATGTTGAGTGAGCGAGACACCAATCAGATACAGTGGCTGGGAATATCAACGCACATATAGGTCTAAAATTATATGACAATTTGGCCTTTGTTTCATTAGGCCAAAATTTAAAATATTTTAGAATCTAATTAGGGGTGTTGTTGGAGAAAGAAATAAAAATAGATCTCATAAATTTTTAATCTGGACTCCAAAAGATAATTTTTGGGAGAATTTTGTTGAGAAGATTTTGTAGATGCTTTTAATACGTTAAATTTACTTTTTGATACGTAGAGCTTAAATATTTCTGTTAGAGTAACAAATAAGTATAATAACGATAATGCAAAACTGAACCAAAAGTTTCTCACGTTTTTGAAATTATATAAGTTGCTTTTTTTATAATAGATATTTATATTACATATTTTAAGTTTTTAACATATATAAATGTTATAGGTATAAACATTTTAAGACTGAAGATATTTTTCATCCTGAAAATTAAGTTGATGATATAACCTAAAGGAAACAAATTTATGTTTAAAACAATAAAATTAGACTAACAATACATAATGAAAATCTGAGCATTAGTTTACTGTGATTGTTTGTCAGATTCAAAAATTTCTATTAATCCTTTAAACCTAAAATTTCTATTTGATTTTGTTCAGTCGTTACTAAATTTTATATTTGTAACTAATAAAATTATTAGTCATAATATTTTTGATGCAATATTAAGCCTTGTTTAAAAAGAGATTTAGTGAAATTTATCATTAAAAAAAATAGTTGAAAAATGTCTTAAAATGTTAAGATTTGACCAGCAATTTTTAATATACAACTCCAACCTTTTCAAAAAATTAGATAAATTCATAATGTCATTGACAAGAAAAAAATCTTCACCCACAATTATGGACGCTTGCAATTTAAAAATAATTAAATACTATTATTTATTTTAAAAATGTTGTGAAAAAATTTCTCTTATATTGAGAGAGTTAGAAAGAGGGACTACAAAATTATTATGTGAGGCAGCTTTTATTGTAGTAAGAGGCGGTAAATATCACCTTTGAGATATTTTTAGCTACATATTAACAATTACACGAGTGAAAGAAATGATTAAATAAAAAGAGAGAGAAAGATGTATAATAATCATAAATGTTCTATTACATGCCTGATCATACATTAACCGTGGAGTACTCGTTGCCATGCGTGACTCAGGGGTACGGGTGTTTCCCAACAGAGATGTGTTTTAAAGATTTTTGAAACACTATCACATCACATAAGCCCATTATCAATTTCTCACACCGATATTAATCTGTACAGTCGTTTAAACACGGCCCATGTAGGTTTGGTTTGGGAGTGCTGGCCCAGCAAGAGTCCAGCTAAGACTAGTGAGCCACCGTGGTGCGGCCCAGCCTACTGATCAGTCGATTGCCCTACTCGTTTCCTCAAGCTGCCCCGATAAATTCCACGCGCCGACTGGGCCGCTCTTCTTCGCCTTCCTCTCGCCGCTCCTACCCGGAAGCCTTCCCATTTCCCAAATCGACTCCAAAACCCTAGCCCCCGCCATGGCCGCCTCCTCCACCACCTCAATCGCCGCGGCGGCGGTCGAGGGCACCGAAGGTCCGGTGCTCAGCGTCATCTCGAAGCGCCTCCGCGCCCTACGGAAGAAGTACAACCGAATCTTGCAGATGGAGGAGTCGCTGGCCGCCGGCAAGACGCTCAACCGCGAGCAGGAGGATGTTATGCGATCAAAGCCCGCCGTCGTCGCCCAAATCGACGAGCTCGAGCGACTCCGCACCCCGCTCGCCTCCGCCGTCGCCGAGGAGCTGGCCTCCCGTCCCGCTCCTTCTCCGGCCGCCGCCGCCACCTCTTCTTCTTCCTCCGTGGAAGCAGATGTGTCTATCCAGGAGCTCCTCGCGCTCATCTACTTTGGCTCCCTCTTCGACGTGAAGCCGCAGAGCGAGTTCGTCTCCACGATGGTCGCGCGCACCCACGAGCGGAACTGCTGCATCACCTACGACTACGTCACAGACGATGCGGCCGATCTGCTCGCGGAGACGGACCTCGATGCGGTGTCTGCCCTCGCAGCTCTCACCGCCTCGCGTCCTGCTGCTGCCGCGGGAGTATCCCACAGGGACGCTTTCCAGGCTTGTGCTCATCATGCCCGTCTCTGGCTTCAAAGATCGGAGGAGCCCATACGCCCTGATTCAGGCATTACATGTAAGGATCGCTGTGTTCCACATATATATTTTATTTGAATTTATAAGTTATTGGCACGGGTTTTATCTTATCTATGTTTCCTTTGTTACTAGACGCTGGTGTGCGAGCAAAGCTGGACAGGATCATGGCATCGGATTACTACACAGCACAAGCAACTATGGACGTGGCTGCTGCAGCGGGGAGCTACGCTGGTGGCGCACAGGCACAGGAGGACATGGTTCCTGAGGCACCGGAAGTCGAGGAGGGTGTGACTGTTGAAGGACACAAGGTGAAATCATATTTGCCATTTTGCGTCAATAACTTCTGATTGACGTACTCAAATAATTGCTGGCCTTTGAACTTCACATTGCTATGTCGATGTAGTGTACAGTGCCATAATTGCTGATATCTGTTCCTTCTATATGGTATGGGTTTCTTTGTTTTAATGCAGTGATCAATATTGTATTACAGTAAGGTGACTCTGTTGGTCTTTATTATCAAAATGTAGGCATGGGTACGCCTCTGTCACTATTTTGAAAGCGCTATATAATGTTAGCTATGTGTCTAATGGTAAATTACCTGGAAGGTGGTATCAATATGACAGATACTTAATGCAATTTAACTCAACCTGCAAGCGGTGCAGGCAGTTGATTCAAGTCTTCTAGTATGATGTTCTGGGTTCTAAACTTTTTAATCCTTTGTTTGCTTAAACCCAAAAAGTAATATTCATGCCCACAAGGCCACATTTATTTGTTTAACAATGAATTGTTCAGGTTGGTGCTGTTACCTCTTCCAGATCCATAGGCATCCTCTTGTATTTCCATGTGATTTTCTATCATTACCGACTCCCTTAGCACAGAGGGAAAATATTCATGCAAAAAGGAGAAATGTATGGGCATGTTTTATCATTTGTACGGATTTGTGTTCATGAAGACATAGATGGCTTGATCTGCATATTTTGATGGTTTCTCTTTTCATCTTCTTAGATGTCAGTAACCTTCATTTTTTGTTCTGCTATTGCTTACGATAGCTGACTTAAGTTTTTGGTCACTGCAAGTTTTGGCACATATGAATAGAACACCCCATTGCAAATAGGATAATGTTACAGATTACATTAGGGCATTACATGCAGGCAACATGCATTGATGTGAGTCCTGTAGCCATTTCCTTGTTGCAGTCTATACTATATAGATCTAAAAGGTTACTTGAAAAATATGGTTAGTATATATGTGATTCATACTCTGTGGACTAGTTAACTGAATCTCTTGTTGATTTATTTATTTTCAAGAGATGTGCGTAATGCTAATTCTTTCACATCGATTTGGTTTTGCTGAATGTTTGGATTGTCTTTTCAAGGAGCAATGTCAAAATTGTCATTGATTTTGTGTTTGAAATGTCTGATTCTGTTATCATGTCAATTTTTCCTTTTGACTTGACCAGAGATGCTGGCTTCTGGATTGTGATCCACATTTTTAAAATTAAACCTGCAATGAACAACTATTCATAAATACATTATTATTTCATACTGTATTTCAAAATCCACTTAAAAGTTAACATTAGTTTTGCTTGTGCTGTTTAGGTATTTTGAAGTTAGGTTGTTCCTTTTATGTGAACATCTATATGAGTGGGATAATATTTTAAGAATGATAGCTGGGCAGCTAAAATACAAAGTTCCAAACGGTTCATTCTTCAACACTTGCCTAGAGTGATATCTCCAACACTGTGGAACCTGTTTTCCATTATCCTAATCACCCTTTTTGTTAGACTTCTTGCAATAGCTCTTTTGTTCCTTGGAAGAATGTTACCTGGCTATTTATATGTTGTGTTCTTGTGTCGATTATTGCTGTTGATTCAGTATTTCAAGGCAAAAATCATGCCCACTCCCTTACAATTTGATGCCAGCTATGGGTATGTTGTGTTTCTTTTTGCGTTTGTCTTATTAGTTACAAAACAAATTGATAATGACGATGTGTATGGAATTATGCCTTGCCTGTGTTTTTTTTTAAGAAAAAGGGGGAAGCTATCTGTTTTGTTGTTGGAACTGTTGACTGTTTTACTTTCTGATTTTTTTTCTGTCTGCTTGTTCATGTGATCCGTAGCTTCAACCTTGCTTGCTTTTATGATGTAACCAGATTAGAAACATGGTTTAAATTCCTTGCGGTTTTAGTAAGTTGATGCCTTTAGGAAACCCTAATCAGGTCTACAAATAAGCTGTACGGGAATCTGAGCTAATACTAAAAATATATTTTGTCTAGAAAAAGTGTACCTGTTGCAGTCCCACTTTCTACCTTACGTAAATGATGTGGAAATTTTTAAGTGATTGTAGCATGCCACTAAAAGGAAACTATTTGGATATCTTATTTGTTCTTAGGTTAAGTCGCATGGTGCTTATGTTGTTCTACCTTTACATTTAGGATAAGGTTTTATGTGGTCAGTCATATTAAAACTTTCTGTATATTTATTATTAATTCTTGTTATTCCATCTTCTGTGGACTGGTATGAGTTATATATTTGCTAAATGTAAATATTGTAATTATCTAGGTTTGGACTGAAATTCATTATTCGGGCTTTTTTCATTTAGTAAATGGTGGTGCGTCGACACAAACCAAGGCCATAAATGATCATATTTTAGAATTATTAGAAATTTAACTACTTTGCTTGCCTGTTTTGTGCGACAATACATACCTGTACTAGGAGAATTATTGCAGGTCCATCTATTTTGAAAATATCAAATACTCTTCTTAAAAATTAAACCCTTTTATTTCTGATTGAGTAGGCTAGCAAATAAGATAATGCAGAATAGTGAAGTGGATGGGGGAAAAGGATTTTATAGTCAAGACTGGGACATGAAAAAACTGTTTTTCCTTCAATTGTTTTGATAAGTATTCTGTATTCATTTATGTTCTCTTTTTAATATACTGAACAATAGGAAAAAATTCTGCAGAAAAGGACCAAAGACAAGAAACAAAATCTAAACATGCTGTGGGAGAGAGATAGTGGTTGTGTTCTAGTTAGTCCCCCCTTTGACTTTTATATTTCTTTAGGAATCTGATCTATTTTCAATGCGTGCATATGCTGTGATAAAGATAAGTTTTTTCTCTGCCCCCGAAAAAGATTTTTTTTTCTTCATTTTTTATGAATGTATTTCTTTCCACTTCATGATGTTTCATTTGGTTGTGTTGTTTTCTATTGAATCCTGTCTTTCCTTTTTTTTTTTTGGCTGACTTGTTTATTGATTAACAGAATGAAAAAGAAGATTCTGAGGTTGCTGAAACTTACACCGACCATCAGTCTCCTCCGGTTGATACTGAACATGTGGTAGGCTTTATATTAGCTGCTTGGCTGAGACTTATTCTGTGGTTAGAAGATGTTTCATTTTTGTACCAACTATGCAATTTCAGGATGTTGAATCACTAGTGAACCAAACTGATGAAGTTCCTTCAGCTGAGGCAGAGCAGGAGAGATTTGATGCTGATTTGGAGGACCGAGAGCAAAAAGATCAACAGTTCATGCAACATCGATCTTACCAGAGCCAGCATGGTGTTGGACGTGGTGGTGGCAGGAGGGGCTATCCTAATGGCCGTGGAGGACGAGGAGGCCGAGGTGGCGGGTATCAGAATGGCCGAGGTGGCGGTGGTGGGTACCAGAATGTCCGTGGCAGAGGCGGCGGGTACCAGAATGGCCGTGGAGGTGGCGGATACTACTATGATAGTGGATACTACCAGCAGAGGAACTATAACAGCAGAGGCCGGGGTGGTCGCTCTGGTGGCAATTCTTACTACGACAATCATGGTGTAGGTTCACAGGGAGGCAGCCATGGACATTCTGGGAGGGTGGAGTTGGGTGCCAACGCTTAGCTTCCTAACTATTTTGTCTGTAGTGTGGGAGAGGAGCCATTTTGTTATTATAGAACTAACTTAAGCCTGTTATTACGTCACCATCTGTGAGGGTTATTTTGCTACTCCAATGACTGCATATGGTTGATCGTTATTGCGGAATACTATTGGAAAGTGGTGTCAGGCGGTATTCATTCTCCTAGGTTATGCATTCATGTGTTCATATGCACTTCCTTTTTTTTTTTGGTTATGTGCCCTTGCACGTCAATGTTACCACTATATATATCTTAGCTTGTAGATGGTAATGTTTATTTGGTATCTTTGTACTGTCAACAGGTTCTTGGTCACATTTAGATTGTCTTGGAAATTCTTTGAGCGTTT
>BCLF01000014.1:310093-327975 GCA_001602275.1 Zoysia japonica
GAGGACGTAGGGAGTAGGGATAGGAAGTGGAGGAGGAGGAGCGTGAGCGCCGGTGGCGTGCTGGCGGCGCCGTGGCCGGTGCCGGGAACGATGACGACCTAAGACGGCGAGCAGTAGGGACTGGGCGCCCAAGGGTGACAGAAAGTCACAATCCCAGGCTCCTTATTCCTTAACCACGGGTCAAGCCATATAGGCCAGCGATTACAAGGAAACAAACTATCTCTCCTTAATTCTCTCACATGCAAAACTGTCTCAATCACTTATTTTAGAAAAGGAACTAATGGCTGCATGCGAGCTGGGCTTGGTCGCTGCATGCACACGCCCTGGCCGCTCCTAGCCACTCGCCTGATCCGCTCGATCCGCCCGATCCCTACGCCTGTACGTCGTGCCGACCATAACACCCGTGTTGTGAAGAAACTACAACTTTTATATTATATACTACATAGTAATATTTTATTTATTCCGCCAGGGAGCTATAACAAAAAGAATGACTGCAATTGAAGAGATGGCGGGTATGGATGTTCTTTGCAGTGATAAAACTGGAACCCTGACTTTGAATAAGCTCACAGTGGACAAGAATCTCATTGAGGTTGGACTTGAACAATCGACATCTCCTCCATATCTGAACTTAAAGGACTTAATAATCTATTTTTTGTCCAGGTCTTTGAAAGAGGAGTGACTCAAGACCAAGTTATTCTAATGGCTGCTAGAGCATCCCGGATGGAAAATCAAGATGCTATTGATACTGCCATAGTTGGGATGCTAGCTGATCCAAAAGAGGTATATTCATTATTGAATTGTATGGGTTTAGCTGTTTTGTTTATCCAAAGACATGGGCATCTAACAACATTTCCACAGGCACGTGCTGGTATTCAAGAGGTGCATTTCCTGCCATTTAATCCTACTGACAAAAGAACTGCCTTGACATACATTGATAGTGATGGGAAGATGTACCGTGTTAGTAAAGGTGCACCTGAGCAGGTAGGCAACAACTGGATTTCGGCGTAACTTCAAAACACATTGTCCTGTCATTTATTATACGATCTTATTTATCAACAAAATGACCTACAGATTCTCAACCTAGCTTACAACAAGTCAGAGATAGAACGAAGAGTCCATGTCGTGATTGATAAGTTTGCAGAGCGTGGACTTCGATCACTAGCTGTAGCATATCAGGTGGGTCAATGTAAAATTTTGTAGTGCACTTCAAGCTTTAGTAAAGGTTAGTTCATTGCACTCATACGTTAATAACATTTGTTCTCTTCCGTCATGTAGGAAGTACCAGATGGAAAAAAGGAGAGTCCTGGTGGGCCATGGCATTTTGTTGCACTCATGCCACTCTTTGACCCACCAAGGCATGATAGCGCAGAAACAATTCGAAGGGCACTTAACCTGGGTGTAAATGTGAAGATGATCACAGGTAAACATTGAATAGCGTAGACTGATATTTTTTTTAATTATTTTTGTTGTATTTTTCCCACTCAGACAACCTGGGTGTAAATGTGTTCCATGAATAACCAGTTGAAGCACCCAGGGCATATTGTTTTCTATTTATTTTTATATTATATGTCCATCTGGATTTTGTGGATCTTAAACTATCTTCTTTTCCAGGTGATCAACTAGCAATTGGGAAAGAAACGGGGCGCCGCTTAGGAATGGGTACCAACATGTACCCATCCGCTGCTTTGTTAGGACAGAACAAGGATGAATCCATTGCTGCTTTGCCAGTTGATGATCTAATTGAAAAGGCTGATGGTTTTGCTGGTGTATTCCCAGGTATGCTTCAATAATTTAGTAAGACAAATATATTGAAGGATTAGAATTTGGGGGAGGAAAAGAAAAAAAAATAACAACACTAAGCTTTTTCCTCATTTTGACAGAGCACAAGTATGAGATTGTAAAACGTCTTCAAGCACGGAAGCACATTTGTGGAATGACTGGTGATGGGGTAAATGATGCTCCAGCCCTAAAGAGAGCTGATATTGGTATAGCAGTTGCTGATGCAACTGATGCAGCAAGGGGTGCTTCTGATATTGTGCTCACAGAACCTGGACTGAGTGTGATCATTAGTGCTGTTCTTACCAGCCGTGCAATTTTCCAACGGATGAAAAACTATACGGTATGTCGGATGGAGACATACTGATATTTTTCCCAAACATTCATCTTAATAATCTACCTTCTTATTTGCAGATATATGCTGTCTCAATTACAATACGTATCGTGGTATGTTCTCCAGCCTGAGTTTGAAATTTTGGATTGCCAAAGTTCATTGGTGTTCGGTTACATATGTTCCTTACTGCACTATTTCATACATGTGAAAAGTAGGCTCTACTGATTTGAGTAGTTTTCTTAGGTCTTTATCTGTGCGACAAGCTAGTTCCAACAACAGTTAAGACATTAATGTGATTCCAATGCACAATATTTTAATTAAAATTGGCAATCAACTATGGCTATATTCATGTTGAAATTTTAAACTATGCAGCAGCTGTTAATTCTTACTCCCTCTGTCTTAAAATTATAAGTTTATTTCTAGAGTTGGTCAAAGTAAAAATAATTTAGACCAAGTTTATTGAACAAATTGCAACATATATAACACAACATAAGCATACTACGAAAATAAAATTCACGATAAATCTAATGAAAAATAAACTAAACAGACTTTGACTTTACCAATTCCAAAAATGAACTTTATTCTTGGACAGAGGGAGTATTTTAGAACTAATCATTTTGCTTTATCCGTTTTTGAACAGCTTGGATTTATGCTGCTGGCCCTGATATGGGAGTTCGATTTTCCACCGTTTATGGTTCTGATTATAGCAATTCTTAATGATGGTATATCCTATTTTTCCCCTTTACCGTGAACCATGATAGAGTGGTGAAAGTTACTATAAAAAGAGTATCTTTATCCTTTTCACTTGAACACTTCTGTTACATTACCAGGTACTATAATGACTATATCAAAGGATCGTGTAAAACCTTCACCACAACCTGACAGCTGGAAGCTTTCAGAGATTTTCACAACAGGAATTGTGCTTGGTGGATACTTAGCGATGATGACTGTCATTTTCTTCTGGGCTGCATATAAGACTAACTTTTTCCCTGTAAGCATCATATAAATTGCTGAGATGAAATTAATTTTTTTTATTATTGTTCTGTTGGAGAAATCCTACATCATCTAGGCAATCCATATTAAACATTTTGAAAACATATTAGTATTTAACTAGAATTATATACACTGACCTTTATTGTTCAATGTTATTTGTAGAGGATCTTTCATGTCGAAAGCCTTGAGAAGACAGCTCAAGACGATTTCCAAAAGCTTGCTGCTGCTGTATATCTCCAAGTGAGCACCATCAGTCAAGCTCTCATCTTCGTCACAAGGTCTCGGAGCTGGTCATTTGTGGAGCGCCCAGGCTTTCTACTGGTGTTTGCTTTTCTGGTTGCACAGCTGGTACTCCCTCACCTCTTTCTCTTCATCAAGACTTGGTAATTCAGTTGTCGAAAGCAGTCCCATTGAAAAAGTACTCTCCTTCAAATGCAGATAGCTACGTTAATCGCTGTGTATGCTGATTGGGGATTCACATCAATCAAAGGCATTGGATGGGGTTGGGCTGGTGTTGTGTGGCTGTACAATCTTGTCTTCTACTTCCCGCTTGATATCATCAAATTCCTCATCCCGTATGCGCTGAGTGGGAGAGCGTGGGATCTTGTCATCGAGCAAAGAGTAATATATGCTGCACAGTTATCTTGTCAATATTCTTTTCACTGAATTCAAATGCATTTGTGACTAATCACCGGGGGGTTTTACAGATTGCATTTACAAGGAAGAAGGATTTTGGTAAGGAAGAGAGGGAGCTGAAATGGGCGCATGCTCAGAGGACGCTACATGGTCTGCATCCACCGGATGCCAAGCTGTTCCCCGAGAGAGCGAGCGAGCTGAATCAGATGGCAGAAGAGGCGAAACGGAGGGCCGAGATTGCAAGGTAGGAGCGAACCATCCGGTGTCCCATGCAGGTGCTGTAACAATGTAAAGCTAACTATTTGCCCCCTTGATCTTTCTTCGCAGGTTGAGGGAGCTTCATACTCTGAAGGGGCATGTGGAATCTGTTGTGAAGCTGAAGGGTCTGGACATCGACACCATCCAGCAGTCGTACACAGTGTGATGTGCTCAGCAGCTCCGAGTTTAGTGTATGTATGTATTGCTGCCGCGTGGAGCACCTAGTAATTTACTCTAGTTAGTTCTGATATGTTGCTGTCATTGAGACGGCAGGCCAGTAGTGTATAGTACAGTTAGTAACAGCAACGGAAACCGATACTGCCAGTTGGGTCCTACTTCATGGGTACATGGTCTTCATGTAAGGGCTGATCGCCATCTCCCCTGTGAATGCCATGCTTCTGAATTTCTAATAAAACGTCCTTGTTGCTGCATTGGTACCTATATGTCTTAAGCTGTTCTGAAGATTCGTGATAAGAGTTGATGTTGACCTCTTATAGTTCTCACAAAACATATAGAATTTTTATTTCTGTATTTTTTTTATGAAATTAAATTGATTCGTGTGAAATTCATGCACGCTAAAAGGAGATTTAAGAGGCGAATCTGGTTTCATGTTAATAAGAAATTTGAATAGAGTTTAAATGGCCAGAAATAAACTTGGGTATCAAATTCCTTGATGTCTTGGAATCCTTGTGAGACCCACTTGCCTTTGATCAGGCAACGTGCCAACGTGGTATTGTCACGTACGGGTTACCGTAGGTGGCTGAACTATAGTTTGGGGTATCGAAGACTTTTTACGGTCTAAAATAATTTCTAATAGATTCTCAAAACTATTGGCTACTAGTACTAGTTTGGGTAGTTTAAAAAAAATAGCCCCTACTCCTATTTGACCTAAAGCAATCTGTAAGTTGTAACGTAACAAATCAAAAATCAAAAATATTGAATTATTTTGCAATAAAGTTGAAGGAATTTAAATCTATATTAAATAGAATTTGAACACAATTTTAATTATGAGCGTAGCTTTTGAGAGGGTGCATGGTGATTTCGGCTTCGAGAGGAAGAATCAAGAAAGGGATAGGGTGTTGGACTTTGCTTTGGTCTATGATTTGTTTGTTGCGAACTTTTGTTTTAGAAAGAGAGCCTCTCATCTGGTAAGCTTTCAGAGTGGTTTTCACTGTAGCCAGATTGATTTTATATTAGTAAGAAAGAAAAATAGACATGCTTGATTAGACTGTAAGATGATACCAGGAGAATGTGTGGTACTTCAGCATAGGCTTGTGGTTGCAGACTTTCGTTTTCAGTTGCGCTCTCTATGGAGGAAGCAAATCAAAGTGAAAATGACAAAGTGATGGAAGTTTAAAGAAGATGCAGCACATACTTTTAAGGAAAGGGTTATCAAGGAGGCTTCTTGACAGTCAGAAGATGATGCAAATATTATGTAGTTGAAGATGGCCGTTTGCATTAGAAAAATAGCCTCAAAGGAGCCAGACGTGAAGTCAAAGACACATAGTGGTGGAACGAAAATGTCCAGAAAGCTATCAAAGAGAAGAAAAAATCTTTAAGCGAGTACACCTTAATAGGAGCGTGATCAACGTAGAGCAATATAAAATAACAAAAAAATCCGCAAAGCGAGCGGTGAATGAGGCAAGAGGTCGAATATTTGATGCCTTATACCATCGACTAGACACGAAAGAAGGAGAAAAAGATATCTATAAGATAGCTGTAGCGACCGAGATTTTCCTTGCCTTTCGATAAGATCCGATCTTCCGTGACTTTGCCAATCCCAGGAGTTTGACAAGCACGACATCACAAGCGATCAATCAAGAAACCATAACAAAAATATTAATCAAGAAACAAGAATAGAAAATAGCATGTCAAAGTGAATTTATTAGAATAAAATCTTCCAAAAGGGTCTATTAGCACGCAGGTCAAAAACATCTCAGGGCAGATATATCACTATCGAGAATCCATCAAAAGCGACAGCGGAAGCATCAACATGACAACAGTAGCAAACCTCCTCCACACAGGCTAGCTTGAGCGCAGGAGCGGACGTCACGGACCGTCAGAGACGTAGTCGAAGTCGAAGCTGAGAGTATTCTCTGAAAACAACAAATTAGAAAGCTGTGAGTACGAATACTCAGCAAACTGCGTACTACTTAACAACAATGTATGCATTCAAATGGTTTCAAGAGGTAAAGGCATGGCTCAAGTGCTAAATGCAAGTTTAAAACATTTTATTTTACTTAAAGGATGCAAGAAAGCTTTATTTTAAAACTGCCAAATTTTATTATCATGCCCTGCAGAGATCTCCGTTATCTCGGATAGAAGTTTATTTTAATGACGATGTAATCTTCACACTCGGCCACAGCTCGAAGGCCAGAGTCCAAAAACATTTTGAAAAAGGAGAGGAGGAAGAAAAACAAAACTACTCAACGAGGAGCACAACTCAGGGGGTGTCCTTCCAAAAGGACGTGGCAATGCGCATCGACTAAAACTCTGCAGAGGTTATGCATCTGGACCCACGAGAAGCGTCATCGGGAACTAACGTCGTAGCCCCGATGAACACACAAGACCCATCCACAAGCTTTAACTGGCGTCATCCGTCCTCCAGGATAGGGATCCCAAAAGCCTACGCAATCGGGTCCTAGAGCTGTGAAGAGCCTACCACTGATTAAGTGGGGTATCTCGATCTTATGTGAGGAGTCAGAGCTCTACACCACGCTAACACAACACCGCCAACACACGGGTAAACAACCAGTCTCAGCAAGCTTCAAGATCAAGCCAACTGGCCATACAGGGTAACATGGTGTGCATGGTTGTCAACTGAGCATACAAGGCTCGAAGGACTCGGTCCTTAATTACCGGGGCAGGCACCATCTTCGACCTCAACGCCAACAACAAGTGTCACGGAAAGATCACAGCCCGGATCTTCTCGTTGTACCCGCAACAGATACGCCCACAGGGACTTCTTAAAAGTTCCTCAGCTCCTCATGCTCCAACCTGCCCCCGCTAAATAGTTATGTATAGTTATTTGTAATACTCACGCATTTGAAGCACAGTTCAAAAGCATTTAACATAAATTCTATTTTATCGTGATAGGTGTGAGATGAAAATAAATGCGACTAAGCATAGCTAAGCATAAAATTAAAATAAATGTTCTAAAGCAATCTTAGGGTTGATATTTGTGGAACAGTAAATAGGCACGGCTTAAGAATGTTGCTAGCACATTTTAAAATAGTTGGCATGCAAATTAGGGTTGCAAACAAAACATGCAGTTTAAAAAACTGGGTACAAAGTGATCAAGGGACGCGGCTTGCCTGGCAACTCGGAATCAAAGTCAGGATCCGAATCGTCGAACTGAGCTAGCTCGCGGAACTCCTCCTCGAGAACACCGGCTAAACACAAAACGAACAGGGAATTAGATACTAATTACGCGACAATTAAAACCGGAGATTAAATCTAAATTGAAACTACTAGACTAAACGTGCGCAAAACATTCCTGAAACAACCCTACAACAATTGCAACGAGACAAATTAACGGAACAATTTCGAGATTAATCAAAGATCAAACAGAGTTCTTCGAAAATTGTAGACGATCAGGACGACAATAATTAATCGCAGATTAAATTAGCAATTAATCTAACAATTAATCAGAAAGAAAAAATGAATTTAAGAGAGGAATTTAATCTCACCGGGGAATGGAAATCGGAGTCCGAAATCGGAGAACCGGTGCAGAAAATCGGAGAATCGACGCTGATGGCGGCTCGGGAGTGGCGAGGTCAACGGAGACGACAGGTGGCGCGACGACGGGGAGGACGAGGCAGGCGACTCGGCTAGGGAACCCACACGCGGCGATGACAGCGACGAGGCAGCACGGCGCGGGGACCGAAGACGCGTGACGGGCGACGAGGCAAGGATGACGCGGCGACGGGACTGCAGACGACGCGGCGTGAGAGACGACGACGGCAGCAGAGAGCGGTTCGCGCGGGGTTGGGCAATGCGCTGGAAATCAAGGCAGGACGCTGGGTCCAGCGGAGATCGGGCGACAGCGACGGGCGACGTAACTGGGCAGGCTTCGGACCGGTCACGCGTGACGAGGCAAGCGACAGGCGACGGAGACGACCAGGCGACGCGGCTGGGCAGCACGACGCGGAAATCGGAGCTGGGGCAGAGCACAGCGGAAATCGGCGACACACGCGGAGAGGTGGTTGCCAGGAATTTTGAGCTTGCGATGGAAGAAAGGAAAAAGGGAAAAATGAGATGAGGATTAGGGATAGGGTTAGAGGGTATTTATAAGAGGGAATTAGAATGAGGGGGTTAGAAATTAATCTGGGATTTAATTGAAAAACGTGAAATAATTAAGAAGGCTAAAGAAATTAATTAGGGAATATATTTAGAGATCTGAAAAATTAATTAGGGAATTCTGGAAAACAATTTTAGCCCCAACGTAAAAATTACGCGGACTAAATTATTTCGGCACCGGATCAATTTAGATAAACGGATTTCGAAATGGACGAAAAGAAATTCGGAACGAATGATTTTTGAACGGAACAAAAATTGGGACAGACAATTTAATAGGAACAGAATTGGAAAATTCGTCACTTTATTTAATTCGAAATTTCGGAATGTTACAATAGCCAAAAGCCAAGAGAGGAAAACTAAGGACCTCACCCAAGTTAAATGCATTAAGAATGAAGCAGAGTGTTTGTTAGTAAATAATAAAGATATCAAGGATAGATGGAGAGAGTATTTCGCTAAACTCTTGAACGAAGATAGTGAGAGCTCATGCATTGAGTTGGAAATTTCTTCCACTGACCTAAATAGGCACTTTGTGAGAAGGATTCAGGAATCCGAGTTAAAGGAGGCCTTGAAAAAAATGAAAGGAGGTAAGACGTTAGGTCTGGATGGGATTCCCATTGAAGTGTGGAGATGTCTTGGGGATGTAACAATAATTTGGCTCACCAAGTTGTTCAATCTCATCTTTCAATCAAACAAGATACCTGACGAGTGGAGGCGAAGTACTTTAGTACCGTTCTTTAAGAACAAGAGAGATGTGCAAAGTTGTACTAACTATCGAGTGATCAAGTTAATGAGCCACACAATGAAGTTATGGAAGAGGGTTATTGAACACCATCTGCGGAGATTAACGAGAGTCACCCAAAACCAATTTGGTTTCATGCTCGGGAGATCCACTATAGAGGCAATTTTTTTAATAAGACAACTGATGAAGAGATACAGAGAACAAAAGAAAGATCTGCATATGATCTTCATTGATCTAGAGAAGGTTTATGATAAAGTACCTAGGAACGTTATATGGTGGGCATTGGAAAGCCACAAAGTACATTAACCTCATTAAGAATATGTACAAAGATGTGGTGACAAATGTCCGAACAAGTGATGGAGACACTGATGAGTTTTCAATTAATATAGGACTGCACCAGGGGTCTGCTTTGAGCTCTTATCTTTTTACTTTGGTGATAGATGAGATCATACGAGATTTACATGAGGACATTCTTTGGTGTATGCTCTTTGCGGATGATGTGGTGCTAGTGAATGAGAGCAGGATAGAGGTGAACTAGAAGTTAAAATCATGGAGACATGCTTTGGAGTCAAAGGGTTTTAGACTTAGTAGGTCTAAAACAGAGTATATGAGGTGTGATTTCAGTGCTACCGCAGTCGAGGAGGGAGATGTTAGACTTGATGGCCAGGTGTTACCTAAAAAGGACACTTTCCGTTATTTAGGTTCAATGTTGCAAAAAGATGGGGATATTGATGAGGATGTAAGTCATAGAATTAAAGCTGAATGGTTGAAGTGGCGTCAAGCTTCTGAAGTCCTATGTGATAACAGGGTGCTTGAAAAACTCAAAAGTAAATTCTACAGGACTGCAATTCTTTCTGTCATGCTTTATAGAGCAGAGTGTTGATCTACGAAAAAGCGACATGTTTAACAGCTACAAGTAGCCGAAATGCGTATGTTGAGATGAATGTGTGACCACACGAGAAGAGATCATGTCCGAAACGATGACATACGAGAGAGATTAGGAGTGGTACCAGTTGAGAAGAAACTTATGCAGAATCGTTTGAGGTGGTTCAGACATATTCAACAAAGACCACAGGAGGCACCGGTTCGTAGCGGAATAGTAAGTCGGTCAAACAGTGTGAAGAGAGGTAGAGGTAAACCAATCTTTGACTTGGAAAGAGTCTGTGAAGAGAGATCTGAAGAATTGAGATATCGCCAAGGAGTTAGCTTTGGATAGGAGTTCGTGGAGGCTAGTAATTTATGTGCCTGAACCTTGATTACCGGTTGTTGCTTTTTTAAGTCATTTCTTGGGGTTTCATCTCTTACCTACCCAACTTACTTAAGACTAAAGGCTTTATTGTTGTTGTCGTCGTCGTCGTCGTCTGATGTAAACTTTAATTTTTATGAAATATCTCTGAACCAACTTAGACCTCCTTTGGAACATGAAAATATTTTTATGTTTTTTATAAAATAGAACTAATTATTATGAAATATGTGAAATCTTTACGTTCCAAAGACAACCTTACTAAAATCTGGTCCAAGGTGATACCCAATTTATGGCGTAAATAAATTCAGTCGAAGATGATGCCTTCTTTGATCAAAATTCCTTGCTACAGTAGTCAGTACATATAAATTTGAATTAGTATTTTTTAACACATGTTTCTATTTTTTTAAAAAAACAAAAACATAATTCACCTCCTTCAAGATACAATGGTTTATACGCAGTCAATCAAAATCCATGTGTGAGGTTGGTGAGCACAGCGGAGGTGGACTCGTGGGGAGGCAAGTTTTGCATTTCTTGGGTTGGCTCATGACCAAAAACACTCTCAAATGAACAAATAATTCACCACACCTTTATTAGTCACATAAATATATACTAAAGAATTAACTAACAATACCTAGGTATCCAATTTGCATCCATATGGACATGTGTGTAAGGTGACATTTTCTCACCAACTTGATGCAACATAAATTTGGTTGAACTTGCAGAGAACATTTGAGTTGAAAATTCTTTCAAATACGGAGTACTACGAAATTGTTTATTCGGAACCTGTCAAACACACGAACGGCACCCACCGACAGCGACATATGTCAATGGACCTTGTCAGTGACCGGTGGGTGCAGTAGGGCAGCACTGGGTAGGGCCCGCGCCCACTCCCTCGGCGCTCTTTTCCGGTTCCTCCTCGACAGCCCGCATCCTCCTCCAATCTGTTCCGATCCGACCGCCGCCAGCCGGCCATGGCGATTAGGGCTGGCCGCTCCGCCGCCCTCCTCGCCCTCGCCGTCGTCCTCCTCCTCTCCGCCACCCCCTGCCTCCAAGGTAACGACGACATTCGCAATCCGCGACCCAATCCCCGTCTCTCCCTCCCGCACTCTCGCTGGCGTATGGTGCCCACTGGGAATCTCACTGGGCCGTCGAGCTCTCGCGAATGCCACGGCGGAGTGGCGCAATATCTGCGTGATTTCCCCGTTGGCGGCGGGGAAACGGGCGCCGATCGCGCCGTGCGGGGCTGCGACGCAGCGGATTGGGATTTGGGCTGCGTTTATGAGGATTAGATCGCTGTTGTTTTTCGGTGATTTTAGTGGAATGCGGTCACGTGGGAACGGGTTTTAGAGGCCGGTGACGTGCATCTGGGTTGCATGTTGGAAGGCTGTGAAATCTTCCATCAGAGATTAGCAGTCACTAAGTGTTAAAAAAATTCATGATATTATATGGATTGTGTTGGTGGTACGTTAGAAAAACATATTGCGAACCGTAAGTCCTAGTGTTGGTGGTACCTTGAGAAAATGTAGATTCCTTTGCTTCTCTGTTTGGGTATCTCTGTGCTAGTATGCAATATGGATGGCCACACAGGACCATTCACATTTTCAGAGAGTACTCATCTATTACATCATACGGAGTATGAATTTCATAAACAATCTTTGCATATAAATGACCATGCTAATTATTTCCCCCTGCCTGACGTTGTACATAGCAGTCCCAGTTTTGCATGTTGGCAAATGACTATATTTAATGGCCTGAACCCAAATAATTTTGAAGATACTCACAGTCTATTGTTTGTATACTTTGAGAGTAAATGTCAATAGTCACAATCCTGAAAGGATCTCCCAATTTATCATTTGTATGCTTGTATCAATAATCAGAATTGTGAATGGATCAACACAGATGCATACACAGATGGCTACAGTTCTAACTTGGTTACCTGCTGCGGCAGTGGTCGTTCAGATAGAAACAATATCCTTGTTTGTTTTGAGGATAGCTTCCCTTCAGTGACTTGCTCAGTTCCACACTAAAGTTTGGCTCTCATTTGAACTAGTGCTGACAGATAAAAAACTTTAAACCATCACCAACAGTGCCATCTCTTTTTTCTTATCTTTTAGTTTTATGTTACGGTTTGCTGTTACCCATTTTAGTATAGTAGGAACCATTAACTTTGGTGATCTTTAAATGTTGGTAAACATTTATTTTACTCATGCCATTGAAAGAAACAGGACAAAATGCTCACTGCAATATGTACTCAGGGGCAATAAGAGATACTCCTATGTCTTCAGATATTTTTCACAGTTATAGAATCTATTTTGTTGAGCCATTCTAATGCATTTGTTTTTGCTTTGTGCAGCTCAAGAGGATCAAATTTATTATGACAAACATGTTAGTAAATTATTATTCTGCATTGTTGCTTTCTTTTACGTAAAAATACATGTGATTATATTGGTAGACTTCAGTGATTTTACTATGTTAGGCACCAGATTGGAGTAGGCAACCCAACTTTGAACTCATGAACCTTTCTTTGAGTCGAACGGGTGGGTACCTGCATATTTTACTTATCTGCTTGTACATGCATGCATCTGCTAAATGCAACTTATTTGATACGTTGGCTTTGATTTTTTTGATATAGACGGCCGTCATCTCCTGGGCAGGCCTGAAGAAGTAACACACAGGGTAATATTATTATTGCTGTCATAAACAATCTAAAGTTGATTGCAGTTATATTTATTTGTTATTTAAATCAGTGGTTACCTCATATTCTGAAACTAATTATTGCCTCTGTTTATTTCTGACCATTTATATTTCCTTATTGTAGAAAATAAGGCAGAGAACTGGAGCAAGGAAAAAGATGGAATTAGTGCAGCAGGATGATGAAGCCCTTGTTAAACTTGAGAATGCAGGGATTGAACGCTCAAAAGCTGTTGATTCAGCTGTGCTGGGAAAATATAGTATATGGAGACGTGAAAATGAAAATGAGAAGACAGATTCAAGGGTTCGTCTGATGCGAGATCAAATGATCATGGCTAGAATCTATTCCGTGCTTGCCAAATCTAGGGACAAGCTTGATCTTTATCAGGAGCTACTCACAAGGCTCAAGGAAAGCCAGCGATCCCTTGGGGAAGCTACAGCTGATGCTGAACTTCCTAAGAGGTAATGCTTGCTCAAACTGTTGTTTTGGTTGAAAATTTTTGCCTGACTCATTTATGTCTTCTTTATTATTACGAAGTGCCTCAGAGAGAATCAAAGCAATGGGTCAAGTTTTATCAAAAGCAAGGGATCTGTTGTATGATTGCAAAGCAATTACCCAGCGTTTAAGAGCAATGCTTGTGTCAGCCGATGAGCAGGTCCGGAGCTTAAAGAAGCAGAGCACCTTCCTTAGCCAGTTGGCGGCTAAGACAATTCCAAATGGCATCCATTGCCTGTCCATGCGATTAACTATAGATTATTACCTTCTCTCTCCAGAAAAAAGAAAGTTTCCCAATAGTGAGAACTTGGAAAACCCTGATCTTTATCACTACGCTCTTTTCTCAGACAATGTTTTGGCAGCATCGGTTGTGGTCAACTCAACTATCATGAATGCAAAGGTTAGTGCAATTAATCTTGGAGTTGGAAGTGTAATTTGTTCGTTATGCCTACAATGAAATGGCCTAATTATGTAATACCTCTGATTTTCTTTCAATAATTCTGCAGGAACCTGAAAAACATGTATTTCATCTGGTCACTGACAAATTGAACTTTGGGGCTATGAACATGTGGTTTTTGCTCAATCCTCCTGGGGATGCAACAATCCACGTTGAAAATGTGGACGATTTCAAATGGTTAAACTCCACCTACTGCCCTGTTCTGAAGCAGCTCGAGTCTGCAGCCATGAAAGAATACTATTTCAAGGCTGGTGCAAAAACAATTTCTGCTGGTTCTTCCAATCTGAAGTATCGAAACCCAAAATATCTGTCCATGCTTAATCATCTTAGATTTTACCTCCCGCAAGTCTATCCAAAGTTGAATAAAATCCTTTTTCTGGATGATGACATAGTGGTCCAGAGGGATTTAACTGGACTCTGGGAGGTTGATCTTAATGGAAATGTGAATGGGGCTGTGGAAACATGCGGAGAGAGTTTTCATCGATTCGACAAGTACCTTAATTTTTCAAATCCAAACATCGCACAAAATTTTGATCCTAATGCTTGCGGTTGGGCTTATGGAATGAACATGTTTGATTTGGAAGAATGGAAGAAGAAAGATATTACTGGAATTTACCACAAATGGCAAACCATGGTGAGTTGGAAATTAGGCTTCCTTTACTTTCATGCATGCTTTTCTGTATCACATCTTGTGCTCCTACAGAACTAGCCTTGTCTATATGGTGCCTGGTGTTTCAGACTTCACCAAATGACCTTTTCCGTTGTCATGCATGCACGATCACATTGTATATGTACATTAAGCAACATGCTCTAATTAAGAGTATGATTAGATTGGAACCTGCAATTTATTTTAACATGCGCTGGGATCTGCACAAATAGTTAGCAATGTAAACTAGTGGAAACATAAATGTGCTGCCTGAGCAATATGAACTATTGGACACATAAATGTGCTGCCTGAGACTTACTGAGCATTTACTTAAAAGAAAAAAAAGATGTACTGAGCAAAGGGTTACATTTACTGAATTCCATAAGTCTAGCTCACACTATTTTTCTTATACAGAATGAAAACAGGCTGCTCTGGAAGCTCGGGACACTACCTCCAGGTCTCCTAACTTTCTACAAGCTGACTCACCCTCTGGACAAATCATGGCATGTGCTTGGCTTAGGGTACAACCCAACCATTGAGCACTCAGAAATAGATAATGCTGCGGTTATCCACTATAATGGGAACATGAAGCCCTGGCTGGAGATTGCAATGACAAAGTACCGACCTTACTGGACAAAATACATCAATTATGACCATCCTTATATTCATGGGTGCAAGATCAGTCAATAGACATCTTTGCTGAAAATGAAAAAAAAAAAAGGCATTCTTCATTGCTACAACTGTAGTTACATGGTACCGGACAACTGAAGTCCCTGTTAGTAGTATACGTCTACCGTATGTTCTTTATTCGTGTTATTAGATTAGTTAGCTATCATGTGCATGTAATTTCCTCGCCCATTTGTGATGCTTTCTCCCCTCGTCGTTGTGGGCTTTCAATCATTCTTTCTTTTCCTTTTGAGTGAAATGCTTCAATTCTTCTCATGGAACGAAGAATGATGTGCCTATTATTTACATCAATTGATAATGCTCTGTTAGGATTTTATGCTTGTGCCGGTGATTATTTTATATGCAATTGCTCTATTTAATGTACATGGCGCTAATCCTTAAAAAAAAGTTGTATCCATGGCAACATTTACCGTACCAGAGGTGTTATGCGATCTTTCTTTTTTTTTTTTAAGGTGTTGCGCCAATACTTAAAAAATGTTGTATACATGACTCGTGGATGGATGGAGCAATATCTAGAAAGAAGCCGATATAGTTAAACTGTAGTCTAGAGATTTTGAGATATGCTTATTTATGTCAGCTATAAATTACTTAATCCAAGAATATAAGAACTCCTATGTTTTCCGGTGCAAAAAGAATAAATAAAAGATTTTCATGCCCTTACTTTTACCACATAAAAAGTTTCCCACACCATCCAACCATCTCTCATTTATTATGTTCATACCTTGTTTGATGGAGGTAGTATTTTCCATTGATACCTTAGATTTATGCGGATCGTATAGTGCATATTGTTATACAGTACTATTTGTCTCAAATATATAAAAACTTTCTGGAGCAGCATAACGACACTATTAGCTAGTGAAAATAAGAGGCTTGTAGAGCATTGGCCTTTTCAGATGCCACTAAAGCATCTGCGGCGCTGCCATCCAATGAGTATGCTTTCTCCTGAAAATTAAAAATAAAAGTTATAGTAGTTATTGTGAAACTGGCATTGACATGATGACCCCAATACAATACATAACTATATCGGCTTATTGTGAAACTTCCTAAGATGCATTTCTTTAAAACTGTTCCAAAGATGCATATTGGTATATGTCAGGATAGTATATCTTAGGTATCTACGAATCACCTTTTACAGCACGGCTCACCTGCGGCCCGCGATCTTTCAACGGCTCACTAAAAACTTCACAAAGCTGGCTCGGCCGCAGCGGTCGAAAAACCTCGCCAAGGCCCAAAGCCGAGGCGGGCGCAATCGCCCTGACCCTCAGGGGTAAGGACCCGAGCGGTCGAGACCCTAGCGGTCGGGACCCGCTCGCCGACCGCAATGAAGCGATCACTACTTCAACAATTACGCCGATTTAAAATTTCTGACGACGTACAGTTCCGCAGAAGAGATAAGCATTTCGCAAAATTCCGCAACTACTCGGCTGAACGAGAAACAACCCACCGGACGATAAAGCTGAACAGTAAAGCAACTTTGTTCCCCTCACAGTGAATAAAGGTACGAACGGAAGGCGTCGATCGTCTGCCCCGAACGCCAGAGAGCATGATTCACTGAAGACCGTGGCCCCACCTGTCAAAGGGCCATTCGTTTTCGTAGGCGGCAAGATGCTCAAACTATAGTCCGATCACTCCAACCATAGTTCGGTCAAGACAACCCAAGTCCGACTCTATAAAAGGGGTACCCAAAAAGCTTGAGAAGAAAAAGGAGAAAAGGAAGAAAGAGAGAGCAAGGAAGAAAAGAAAAAGGCAATACGTAGAGAAAAGATACATGTCACCACTTGTAAACCACCCTCACCACACGAGCTTAGACTTTCGGATCCGTCTGCAGCTCTTCCGCATTGTACTTTCGTGTTCTTGAGATTCATATGACCGATCTCTCGTCTCTGGACGTAGGGTATTACGCCTCGAGGCGGGCCGAACCAAGTTAACATTTGAGTCTCACTTGTAGACTAGGCCATTCGATTCCGAAAATTCACGATCTCCCGTCCGATCGTATAAATTTACTGTGTCGATGTACGAAACACCGACAGTATAATATACCAACAAATACATAACTTCCAAGAGGTGGCAAATTTGCTCTTTGAATGCTTTTGAAGTATTTGGCACCTCTGCCACCCTATCACAAATGGTATCGTTTTCAGAGAATTGTGGTCCAGCTCATAATCTTGAAAAGTGTGCTTTCCATGATATGATACTACAATGAACCGATGATCCTGAACATACATTATTATAATCTTTACAACCGGTTTAGCCCCCAATAAAATACTGACTCAGAGAAATGAACTAAAAGATGGCGATCAAGGATAAATTGGTTTCGAAATGGTTTTTACTTAGAAGCCAGAACATATTAGGAAGCATCTTTTCTGAAGCCTGTCCCCATTCTAGGGCTCATATGTTTATCAGGTTGCTCAACCGTAAGAAAAGTTGATCAACTAAATTTAGTAAATCCACAAAACTGTTTTGAAATGATAAATTTGTAGTGGACCTAACATTTAGCATTGTATTGATTAGTGAGTTCAGTGTTAATATACTCTGCTTGACTGGTAACACAACTGGTGCTTTCACATCTCAGTAGGATTCTGCTTATATGCAATGGGGAATGTCTGGAGTCTCTTAAGCAGCTA
>BCLF01000014.1:328560-361976 GCA_001602275.1 Zoysia japonica
GGTTGGGGAGATTGCACTGCAATGAATTAAGAAAAAGACCTCACACAGGTCGACAAAACCCCCAAATCCCTGCCCCACCCTTACACAACGGCATTGTAGGCCGGTCCTTAGACCTGGAACTGTGCTTTGGTGTGAGACAAACGTCATCTTGAAATTCGCTCCCACAAGGAGTCCAACTCAGGACCTAAAGGGTGCTACTGAGGCTCTTTAAGCACTAGGCTAAAGGCCCTTTTGCCTTAAGCAGCAAAAACTGATGTAAGTTTTTGTTTATCCTAATGAGACAAGTGGAAAAATTATCTCAAAATTTGAAGATTGTCACAAAAAAAATTATCATCATCCCGAACACCACTTACACACTTACGACCTATATCATCCAAGAGTCTTTGCATTTTTTTTCAGTCTTCACCATGTATCAAGACAGTCAATAAAATTTTGTTGGCGCTAACGAAAGCAATGTGAATGTGAGAACCTCTTACCAGCAAGCGCCACAGGAAAGGTGCACCATCTCGTTTCTTTATTTGTTTACTAAGCACCTCAATTGCTGTGTTACACATGCAAATTCATTAGCGTCTTATATATGGAGCATCAGAACAATTAAAACTCGGTCCTATAAGTAATGAAGACCAACCTTTGGAAGTCTCTCTATAATTTATGAGAACAGTATACCAAACTTCATTGAAGACATCCACTTGTTCATCTGATGCACCAATCATCTAATTGTGGAGTTTATTAATCTTTAGAAAAGTAATCAAATTTGTAGTTAAAGAAACACGAAGTTTCATGATCTTACTTTATATCTAAGGGCATCAAAGTCTGGACCCAGGGTGTCAAAGACCTTCTTGTGCTCTCCTTTTCCAAATTCATAAACAGCCTCCGCTAGCTATGTGACATAAAGTAGCAAATGAAGTTAAGAGTTTATCATTCTTCCAGCTTTGATGTAACTATCTTTTCTTTCTTTTGGGTAATGATATAATATAACAGCACAGAAATAGAAAAAGGGCAGCCAAGTGCACATAGCTCCTGCTTGCCTAGGGTCCGACCACTTCGGGTCTTTTGTATGCAATCTTTCCCTGCATTTCTGCAAAAGACGGTTTCCAGGAAGATTGACAGCGGCACAGATATCATCGAGGAAAGAACTCACAAAATTATTACTACAAGCTATGAACAGAAAGCATGAAAGAACTAATCCATGTGCGGTATCATCATTTTTTATTCTTAGAAATATTCAGACCTTTGCTTCGAACTACAAAACTTCGCTTACACAAGTAAATACAAGTGCGGGTGGTGTCTCTCTGTTGGTATCTAAACTTTCTTAAGATAGTATACCTGGACAGCCTTCTGCATCACTTGCTGCCTCTTTTTATCCATTGAACTTACGCTGCAAATTAAGTTGGTTGTCATGGTGTTAATAACACAAATTGAACTCACTAAAAGCATTTTTTTCCAGAAATCAGACAAAACATTCATATATCTGACCTTGATCTCAGTGATTCCAACATATTCTCTGCACTTTCAATTTCACCCATATTTGATAGTGCCCATAGAATAAGCAAATCAAGGAGCCATTCCACATGCCATGTAGACTGAACAAAATTCAAACCGAGACAGTTAAAACAATGTCTCTTTGGGAATTTATTTTATGTATGATAAATCATCTTAGGAACAAAGATAATAATGCACCGAACCGACTTGGGCGAACACGAAATTTTTTTTGCTACTGAATACACATTACCTCATCCTTAAGTGGACCGAGTAACATTGTTAGCCTCTCTTTAGCTGGATCTATATGACCACGCACATACAAACGGAGCAGCAACCCTAGAGCATTCAAATACACCTGCATGAGAAGTTATTCAGTGTTCCAAGCATCTAAGTATAAGGAAAATGACTACCTATAGTACCTCTGCTGCCTCAGAGTCACTCCTCTCAAGTTCCTTCATGATGTTTTGATCATATACCTCCAGAACTTTATGTAAAGGGGATTCACTTTCCAGATAACAAACAGCTACATGCCACCAGTTGTGGGTAAATCTATTAGACAAAAGAAAGAAATTTTTCTAAGAAACTATATGCATATGCCTACTGAGTTTTGATCTCCATTAGTAGAAAATGCATTGTACGCCACGGAGAACTACATACAAAAATGACGTGCAAGCTGCCCATGATGGAGAACATGATTCCATGAACTCGGTAGCTTCTCTGAAACGACATTCCTGCTGATAAACATGGCAAAGCTGCAAAAGGGAAACAAGCATAGTACAATCATCAAACCTTTTGAGTTTTGAAGTTGGAATATGCATAGATCAGCTAAATAAAACTGTTATGACTTAACATATTTCTCATAAAAACGTTTCTTGTTCGAAAATGCATTGATGGGCTATGATGGTAACAAATCTGCTCTATGCTAAACTTCAAAATATCCATGCTTTTGAAGGGAAAAATATATGCGTGACCAACTTTAATGTACTAGATATCTCCTTTTGCTTAAAAAAATAAAAGAAAAAGAAAAGTTCACTAATTTTTATGGTCAGTCCAATTCCAATTTGGAACGCTATTACTTAATCCTGTATAGAGAGCCTTCAGTGGTTATATGCTTATACGCAATTATTTATTCTAACGAACAGTGGTACATGGAGAGCCTTTGAGGCTCTACTTAGCAATAAGATACAAGGACCTAAGGAAGCCATTTATAACCAAACATACATTATGCTGTGACCAGACGTCGTTCTTGTTTATATCCAAGCCTTTCCGAGCAGCTCTCTCAGCTTCATCCATTCTTCCCAACTCTAGGAGAGGGAACGCAAGCAGGCCATATATGTAATTTTGATCTTGGTTCTCTGGCAAAACCTGATCAGCAGCAAGTCCCATCAATCTAGTGAATAGCAAAGAATGTTACAATACGACAGTATGTTTTACTCCTATAAGGTAACAAGTTGCATGAACGTTCAGTTAATAGAAAAATTCGAAGTTTTTGCTAGGTAGCATTTGAGCATAGAAATCCCAAAGATCCACAATGAAAACAAATAGTATTCCATGTAATCGTAAGTTTGATGCTCTAAGCTGCCACGTGCTAAGGTGATAGTGGGCATCCTATTCTTCAACTTTTGAACAATTCCTTTATTTGGTCTTTATGCTAATTTCCCACAATAACATTCCTCAAAAAAGAATCATCACAAGTGTGCAGAGAGAGCGAAATGCTAATTTTAACTTTCAACTTAACTGGGCTAGATAAATAATTGCAAGCATAAAAATACACTGGAGACTGGTATTGCTTACATGCTCGACAAATTTGAGGGATAATTCAGCCTGTCCCTTGTAGAAGCATATAAGTTGTGCTCTTTTCAGAGACATGAGATCCCTGGGGAATTCCTTGAGCAACTGCGACATAAACAATTTATCAATCGGTGTATTCAGCAACGCGAAGAGCAGAAGGATCCGATCGAGCACAACTCAAGTACCAAAAACCGAGACACGGATCGAGTTCACGCAAACCTCGAAGTGGCGCTCGATCGCGAGCTCGTCGTCCTTCTCCTGGCCCACCAGCGCGGAGAGAGCCTTGAACACCGCCCTCTCGTAGTCCGTCGCTTTACCCTGCACGCTCCACCGATTAAAGCAGGGCATCACTCATCAGAAGCGAGAGACGTGGGAGGGAGGGCAGGGGCTGTCAGCGAATCGAGGAGAAAGCTTACCAGGTTGCCCGCTGCGGTGGCGAGGTATGCGGAGGCCTTGGCCGGGTGCTTCGGCGCGACGAAGTGCGCGGCGAGCGCTGCTGCGAGGACGCAGGCGGGGTCGGCAGCCGCAGCGCGCATCACGGCGGCGCCCCGGTCACGGCCGAACGCCATGGTGGCCGTGTAGTAGGCGTCCAGCGCTGCGGCGCAGTCGACGGAGGACGTCCGGTACTCCTGCCCCCACATGTCCCGCCTCACGTCCGCCATCGGCCCCTCGCTCCCCGTGCTTCCCGGGCTGCTCCGGTTGGCGGCAGGTGCTCGCAACGAGTTAGCGTCTCGGCGGGTGAGAGAGAGAGCGACAGAGCAGAGGGGGGAGTCGCGGCTGCCGCGCGGTGGAGACTGGAGAGCACGGCACTGGGAGTCGGGGACCGGTTGGTGTGTGGAGGGTCGTTTGCCCGTTGCCACTGCACTGTGGTTCGGAGCTGCTGTTACGGCGTTGCGGGCGATGGGGTCGGTGTCGGTTTCGATGGGGAGTCGCCTCGTGGATGCCGACGCGGCGGCACGCGAAGAAGGGGATGGGGATGGATCGAGGACGGGCTGAGGTGGCTGATTTGGAGCTGGATGATTGGTTCCGAGGAACCATCGCCTTTATTTTTATTTTGCTTAAATAAAAAATTAGTATTTCCTCCGATTAAAAAAATTGTTGTTTTGATCGAATATTAAGAATATAAATTACAAATAAATTTTAACTTTTTAAGTTTTGGAATATAAAAACTATATAATTAGATTTGTTACTTTTATAAAAATATAAATATGCTATTTTTTAATAAATACTTTTATAAAAAATAAAAGTCAAAATTATATTTTAAAAACCATATTATTGTCTAAAACGATTTTGTTTGTTAATCAGAGAAAGTACAACAGTATTGCATAGATTTGTATCAAATATTTAACCTGATTGTGTTAAGCGGATCCAGATCCAATGCTATAGTATGTACTACAATATTCAGATATAAGCTACTTTCATTTCAAAATTTAAGCATTTTTAGTTTAGATAAGATCAAAATCTTTTAACTTTTATCAATAATATATAAAAAATTACATAATTTTTATATAAAATATAATTTTTATGAAAGTTTATTTAATGATGAAAAAATATAATTTTATATGATAAAATATTAATAATTATATATTATTAGTGATCAAAGTGATAAAAATTTGATTTTAAATAAATTTAAAAATACTTATATTTTGAAACAGAGCGAATAGTAATAGTAATGATGATAATACTACAGACAATCACTATGTGTCTATCTACATTTAAAAAGACATGTCACAACTGTTTCTTCATTAATATGGCCTTGGACTTACAGAACCATTGTATTTTGCAGGTCATATAATGACGTCTTCAACAATAAGAGGCGCAAGCGTAAAAATATTTAAAACATTACTTGACATGTGGAGGGTTGCCAAGAAGAAAAAAAAAATCACCACCTATGATAAGGAGTTTTCATAAACCATTTGTATTCGTAGATATATTTATAATATGTTGTGTTTTCTTTTAGTTTTAAAATATTAACATACACCTTCATCTCATCGAGTGTGTCGTTTTAGCCTCCTCGCACCTTCGAACAGAGGAGTTATTTAAAAAAGTCGTTGAAGAAGGTTTTTTTAATTTTTTTTCTTATAAATTGATTTGAAGGAGGTTAATGAAAAGCTTTTAAAATGATCTAATACCCTCGCACTGCTACTCTCCCTTTCTTCCTCCCTCGCTCCGGTTCCAGAGCTCTCCTGCCCCTTCCCAACCATCGGCGACGACTGCAGCCCCTTCCCCGACCTTCGCCGCGACGCCGCCGCCCTCCATACGCTTCTCCCCACGCTCCACGGGCCAGGCGCTGCCCCGCCGACCTTCGCACCTCCGCCTCATCGAGCAGTTCATTCTTCGTCTTTGACCAGCTCGTCACAGGGTCGCCCGCTTTGCTTCTCATCAGGGTCGCAGCTGGGTTGCCCCTCGCCGGAGCCACCATCCCGCTGAGGAATACGGCCTGTTGGAGCTTGATGTCGAAGCGGCGGGGACCAGGGGCTCGGCGGTCGATCATGAGGGGGTGGTGGCGGGGAGGCCTGGTGGAGCTCGTCGCTTGTCGTCGGGGTTGCCGCCGCCCCTCCTCTCAGCAACCACCTCCGCATCCACCTCGTCAGGCACGCTGCCGCGCCCTCTCTTCTTCGGGCACACCGCCGCACCCGCTCTTCGTTGGGGTCGCCGCGGGGGCGCCCCTGACCTCGTCACCGGGCCACTATGGGACAATTCATCACAAGCCCCTGCTAAACAATGTAATCCAGATAAAGCCATTAGTAAATGAAGCATCCAGAAAAAATCATGTATAACCTTTTAGCTTATAGGTATTTACCCTTACCTTGTATTTTCTGGTTTTTTAATTTTTTTTATAATAGAATAAGACATGGAAAAGGACAATGTTGCCCTCCTTAGATATGGAAAAATAGTTCTAATTCAAAACTAGTACGACGCCCTGAATTTTATTTGTTCAAATTTCAAAATCAGCAGAAGCCACACATGTCCACTATTGGAAAATTTTTGAAATTTAAACTTTTGAAATTTGAAAATTTGATTTTTCTTAAAAAGTGGACAAATGTGGCAGGCACTGATTTTAACATTTGAATTTCAAAATTTGAAAATTGAAATTTTAAAATTTGAAATTTCTCCTGGTATTGACAAGTGTGGCATTTTCTGATTACGATATTTTAATTTGAAATTCAAACTGCTTAAATTCAAATTTTATTCTTGTTGGTCAATCAGGGGCAAAATTGTCATTTTTATGTCTTGTTTCCTTTAAAAAAAATAAAACACCGAGATAATGCATAGGTAGGGGTAAAGCCTGATGAGTTAAGTGCTTAAACGTGGCTTTTTCTAGATGCTTTGTTTACATGATGTTCAGTGGATGTCCAATCAGTGTCCTGAGCTGAATTGCCCTGAGGCCCCCGGCCACTTCTGGTCGCCGTGATGCAGCTGCTCGCATCGGGTCTGTCGCCTGCAGCTTCGGAGTGGAGAGCACGAGGGGAAGGAGACGATGCTTTCATCGGCGCAGTGAGCATCGGAACGTGAGAACGTCACTTGCGTGGGACAAATTTTGGACTTCAAAATGCCATTGTGGTGGGATGGAGGGCCTAGTTGACTTATATATCGTCTTTGACCATTTGTGATTCTTTCCTCACTGGTTGTGTGCTTTCAATCCTTTTCTATTCTTTTGGGTGGCATTTTTCCATTCTTCTCAGGGAAGGAAGAATGATGAACTCTTTTACCTATATCAATTGATAAAGAGAGAATTCCTTTCTTGATCTAAAAAAGTCAGTGCTTTCTTCTTTCTTGATTAAAAAAGTCAGTGCTTTCTTTTTTGGTCTTTTTTATTTGAACTTCTCTTTAAGGACATAAATCAATATTTGGTTATTTTTTTGGCCTTCCTTCAGTTTAAGCCTCTAACGGTGTTAAGGGGTGAATTGTCCATTTTACCCCTCATATAAATAACCAATATAATTCTATTTGCAACCGTGTTAATATGAGTGTAAACTATTTTAAAAATAAATTTCTATTAAAATGGAAATTGCAAATAGAATTTATGTTTAAATATGGTTTACACTCAGATTATCATAATTGCAAATGAAAATTATGTTTGTTTAGTAATATAAGGGTAAAATGGTCATTTCATCCTTCACCTTAACGGTTGTTAAGATCTTAAACTACTGAGAAAAGGTAAAGAAAGGAACTAAATATAAATTTCTGTCCTTAAAAAAAGTTCAAATGAAAAAAAGTCAAGAAAGAAAGCACCGACTTTTTTAGTCAAGAAATGAATTATCTCATTGATAAATGCTCTGTTGGGATTTTACTCCCTCCGTTTTAAAGCATAAGCTTTTAAGTCAAAGTTAAGTTTTTATCATTTTAATCACTGATAGTGTATAATTAATAATATTTTATCATATAAAAATTATATTTTTTAATTCATCATGAAATATACTTTCATAAAAAAATATTTTTATATGAAAAATTATGTAATTTGTTTAAATATTATTAGTAAAAATTAAAATAGTTTAACTTTATCAAACTTAAAAATGCTTATATTTTGAAACGGAGATAGTACATTTGTTCTTCATCTGTTTTTATTCCGTGGATGTCAACAAAATATAGAACCCCAGGGATTATTCTTTCCGCCTGCTATGCCCACAAAATAAAACCACCAAGGCCACATTGGATCTGATGTGGAATTGCTTGCAACTGGAACTAGCATAACTTCATTGAACCTAAAAAGTTCTCCATATCCATTGATACAGCAAAGAGGGCCAAGCGTTCAGAAGCTGCTGATTTATGTCCATCGGTATTGCTTATACAGTACTATTTTACTATCAGAACATCTGACACTATATCAGCTAGAAATAAGAGGCTTGTAGAGCATTGGCCTTTTCAGATGCCGCTGAAGCATCTGCGCCTCTGCCATCCAATGAGTATGCTTTCTCCTGAAAATTAAAAATATAAGAGTAAACATTAGTAGCTTACTGTGGAACAGGCGTTCACATGACGATACTCTGGCCCCAATGATCCTGAGCGTAACTTCCTAAGGTGCATATTGGTTCAGTATACCAACAGATACATAATTTCCAAGAGGTGGCAAATTTTCTCTTCAGATGCTTTTGAAGCATTTGGCATCTCTGCCACCTTATCCCACATGGCATCATTTACAGGAATTGTGGTCGAGCTCATAATCTTGAAAAATGTGATTTTGATGATACGATGCTACAATGAACTGATGATGCCGAACATACAATATCATTATCTTTGCAACTGATTTAGCCTGCAATATAATACTGACACAGAGAAATGAACTAAAGATGATCAAAGATAAATTGATTTTGAAATGGTATTTACTTAGAAGTCAGAACATCTTAGAAAGCATCTTTTATGAAGCTTGTCCCCATTCTGCAGATCATATGTTTATCAGGTTGCTCAACCGTAAGAAAAGTTCACCAAATAAATTAAGTAGATTCCTCAACCAGTTTTCAAATGGTACATTTCTAGTGGACCTAACATTTCATATTTGTATCGATCAGTGAGAGTTCAGAGTTAACGTCTTCTGCTTGACTGGAAAATGGCATAAACACAAGTCGTGCTTTCACAATAGGATTCTATCTTTATGCAATGGGGAATTCTGGAGTATCTTAAGCAGCAATAAGATTAATGTGAATTTTTTATGTATCCTAATGAGACAAGTGGAAAATTTGTCTCAAAATTTGAATATTGCCACCAAACAGTACATCATCCCAAGCTCCATCTATGACCTATATCATCCAAGATCTGTTGCATTTTTTCAGAGCTTTTAACACTTACCAGGATAGTCATGAAAACTCGTTGAGGCAAAGTTACGAAAGAAAGCAATGTGACTGTGAGAACCTCTTACCAGCAAGCGCCACAGGAAAGGTGCACCATCACGTTTCTTTATTTGTTTACCAAGCACCTCAATTGCTGCATTACAAACAATTCATTAGCTTCTTATATATGGTGCATCAGAACAATTAAAACTCGGTCCTATAAGCAGTGAAGACCTACCTTTGGAAGTCTCTCTAACATATACGAGAACAGTGTACCAAATTTCATTGAAGACATCCACTTGTTCATTTGATGCACCAATCATCTAATTGTGGCGTTTGTTAGTCGTTAGAAAAATAATCAAATTTGTGGTTAAAGCAATATGAAGCTTTGTGATCTTACTTTATATTCAAGGGCATCAAAGTCCGGACCCAGGGTATCAAAGACCTTCTTGTGCTCTCCTTTTCCATATTCATAAACTGCCTCTGCTAGCTATGTGAAAGAAAGTAACAAATGAAGTTAGCGTTTATCAATCTTCCAGCTGTGATATAACTATCTTTTCTTTCTTCTAAACAAAGATACAATATAATGGCATGGATATAACCGAGTAAAAAATTCACAAAATATTACAAGCTATGAACTGGAAACATCAAAGTATTAATCCATGTGCATGTGCGGTATCATCATTCAACACACAGCAAACACAGTGCCCAGATATTCAGTCATGCAAGAACAGAATGGAACCTTTGATTCTTATAAATATTCAGACCTTTGCTTGACACTACAAAAGTTTTCTCTTAATCAAGTAAATACAAGTGCTTGTGGTATCTCTCTGTTGGTATCTGAACTTGCTTAAGAAGATACCCCTGTACCTGGACTGCCTTCTGCATCACCTGCTCTCTCTTTCTATCCATTGAACGTATGCTGCAAATCAAGTTGGTTGTCATGGTATTAATAACACAAATCAAACTCTCTAAAAGCATTTTATTGGAATCAGACGAAACATTCATATGCCTGACCTTGATCTCAGTGATTCCAACATATTCTCTGCACTTTCAATTTCACCTATATTTGATAGTGCCCATAGAATAAGCAAATCAAAGAGCCATCTCATGTTCCATGTAGACTGAACAAAAAATCAAACTGAGACAGTAAAAACGATGGCTCTTAGGGAACTTAGTTCAGGTATGATAAATCATCTAAGGAACTAAGTTAATCATGCACCGAACCTAATCCATAAACATTTAAATTTCTTGGAAGAATATGAAACTCTTTTGCTAATGAGTACACATTACCTCATCCTTAAGTGGACTGAGTAACATTTTTAGCCTCTCTTTAGCTGGATCTATATGACCGCGCACATACAAACGGAGCAGCAACCCTAGAGCATTCAAATACACCTGCATGAGAAGTTATTCAGTGTCCCAAGAATCTAAGTATAAGGAAAATGACTACCTATAATACCTCTGCTGCATCAGAGTCACTCCTCTCAAGTTCCTTCATGATGTTCTGATCATATACCTCCAGAACTTTATGTAAAGGGGATTCACCTTCCAGATAACAAACAGCTACATGCCACCAGTTATGTGTAAATCTATGAGACAAAAAAAGAATTTTTCTAAGAAACTATGTGCATACACCCATTGAGTTTTGATCTCCAGTAGTAGAATGCATTGCATGGAGAACTGCATACAAAAATGAAGTGCAAGCTGTCCATGATAGACAGCATGATGCCATGAACTCTGTAGCTTCTCTGAAGCGACATTCCTGCTGAAAAACATGGCAAAGCTGCAAAAGGGAAACAAGCCTAATACTATCATCAAACCTTTTGAAGCTGGAATACTTAGATCAGCTATATAGAACTGTTAGTCTGTTATGGCTAAACATGTTTTAGATGGTGCCCTCATAAAAACGTTTCTAGTTGGAAAATGTAACGGTTTGCTAGGATGGTAACATGTGCTCTACGCTAAACTTCAAATCTATTACCAAGAGATGTTATTTTTTTTATAAAAAAAAAAGAAACATGAGTTCTTAACAGAAAAAAATATTTATTGGTCAGTCCAATTACAATTTGGAATGCTAATACAAAATTATGCATGGAAAACCTTCGGTAGTTATAATTATTTCTACTAATGAACAGTCCTACATGCAGGGGCGAAGCCAGCCATTAGGGCTGCCAGGGTCAGAAAGCTTGCTCAGTGGGGTCAGTAAGCTGGACGAGCAGCATTGAGTAGTGATTTTCTATTGAAATTGCCAAAATTCATGGTGTTGCCCCTGCCTACATGGAGAGCCTTTGAGGCTCTACTTAGCAATAAGACACAAGGACCTACTGAAGCCTTTTATAACCGAACATACATTATGCTGTGCCCAGACGTCGTTCTTGTTTATATCCAAGCCTTTCCGAGCAGCTCTCTCAGCTTCATCCATCCTTCCCAGCTCTAGGAGAGGGAATGCAAGCAGGCCATATATGTAATTTTGATCTTGGTTCTCTGGCAAAACCTGATCAGTAGCAAGTCCCATAAATCTAGTGGAAAACAAAGAATGCTATAATACAGCATTATGTTTATAACAGAACAATGAACGTTCAGTTAATAGAATCATACAAAGTTCTTGCCAGGTGGCATTTGAGCATGGAAATTCTGAAGAATCACAATGAAAACAAATGGTATACCATGTGACAATAAGGTTGATGCTCGAAGCTGCCACGTGCTAAGGTGACAGTGGGCATCCTACTCTTCAACTTTTCAGCGATTCCTATATTTGGTCTTTATGCTAAGTTCCTACATTGATATTCCTCAAAAACGAATCAAAACCGGTTACCAAGGGCGAAATGCTATCTTAACTTCAACTTGACTGGACTAGATAAGAGAATTATGCGCATAAAAACACAACGGAGACTCGTATTGCTTACCGTCTCGACAAATTTTAGGGATAATTCTGACTGCCCCTTATGGAAGCACATGAGTTGTGCTCTTATCAGAGACGTGAGATCCCTGGGGAATTCCTTGAGCAACTGCCACATAAACATTCGATCAATCGGTAGTATTCAGCAATGCGAAGACCGAGATCACGCACAACTCAAGTACCCAAAACCGAGACACGGATCGAGTCCACGCAAACCTCGAAGTGGCGCTCGAGCGCGAGCTCGCCGTCCTTCTCCTCGCCCACCAGCGCGGAGAGCGCCTTGAACACCGCCCTCTTGTAGTCCGTCGCTTTACCCTGCACACTCCAGAGAGGAAAGCAGGGAATCGCGAACGAGAGACGTTGGAGGGAGAGCAGGAGCTGTCAGCGAGTCGAGGAAGCTTACCAGGTTGTCCGCGGCGGTGGCGAGGTATGCGGAGGCCTTGGCGGGGTCCTTCGGCGCGATGAAGTGCGCGACGAGCGCTGCTGCGAGGACTCAGGCCGGATCGGCGGCCGCGGCGCGCATCACAGCAGCACCCCGGTCACGGCCGAACGCCATGGTGGCCGCGTAGTAGGCGTCCAGCGCTGCGGCGCAGTCAACGGAGGACGTCCGGTACTCCTGCCCCCACATGTCCCGCCTCACGTCCGCCATCGGCCCCTAGCTCGCCGTGCTGCCCGATCGGTGGCTGCTCCAGTTGGCAGCAGGAGGTGCTCGCAACGAGTTCGCGTCTCGGCGTGGGCGAGGGGCGGGAGACAGAGAGAGAGAGAGCAGAGGAGGAGGAGAAGCACAGCTGCACAGGGAGCCAGTGACCGGTTGGTGTGCCGAGGCCCGAGGGTGCTTTGCTCGTTGACACTGGTGCGTGTTTCGGCGGCGAGCGTCCGTTTGTTGTTCCAAGTCGCCGACGGGTAGGGTACACGATGGGCTTGCTCGATTCGGGTCCAAACGTCAGTGAATCGTGCAGCGACGCGAGTTCAGAATCCAGGGGCGGTAGCTGCTGTTACGGCCCTGCGGCCGATGGCCGATGGGGTCAGTTTCGTTGGCGCGGCGCCTCGTGGGTGCCGACGCGGCGGCACGTGATGACGCGAGGATGGGGATGGATCGAGGACGGGCTGAGGTGGCTGATTTTTTTTTAAAATCAAAGTAACAGCTTCATTAGGTTTAGAAAGTACAGTCATGCTGTAGACTGTGCAACAAGAATTCAGGTGGGTTAGGTCAAAAAAAAAATCTGCCCTATGAATGGAAGCTACACGGGCACTAACATGTGCTGCCCAACTAGCCTCCCGATTAACAAAGACAAATGAAAAAAGAGAAAAACCGAAGATAAAATTTTAACATCTGTCAAAACAGTAGCAACTTCTGATAGATAGAAACTTTTTCTAGTCCAAAGATCCACCAGTACCTGTGAATCAGTTTCAATTATCACTTTCATTGCACCATGTTGCTCTGCTAATTGAATTCCAGCTCTAATTGCTTCAACTCCTGCTATCAATACTGATTGCAAGTGTGGCTTCCACTGAGCATTTCCCATGATGAAGTTCCCCTCTGAATCATGTAGGATCGCCGCGATCGACCATTGTGTTCATCTTACGAAAAGAATGTGTCAGTATTAATTTCGTAAACATCCGACGGTGGTGGTTTCCAGTGAACCTTACTCTTATTATTATCGGATGTGAGTACTTGTCCAACAATAGAGAGCGCTTCCTTTTTCAGATGCATTAGGTGCTCAGTTGTATCCAGAGCCCAAGCAATCGCTTTCCGAAGAGAGATGGTTCCATTCCCATGTCTTCGATCATTCCGTGAGCACCACAACGACCACATGCCACAGATGATAATCGATGCTTCCTCCTTTCTACAAATAGATATGTCCAACAGGTCCAGAGCCCAAGAACAGGGTGCAAATTTGGTACCTTCACATTTGTCATTAGCTTCAGTTGCTTCCAAAATAGTTTAGCAAAGGTGCAGTCAATCATTATATGGTAGATAGTTTCCTCCTCTGCTCCACATGCTTCACGATGACTCCGGTTCTCCAAGCGCCGATTACACAAATTTGCTGATTTGAAGAGGGATGATTGGTTCCGAGTAATCTTCTCTTTTCTTTTGGTGATGCTTAAACAAAGGGATTAGTACAATAGTATTGCGCAAGTCTGTATTGAATATTTAACTAGGCTATGTGTCAAGTTAAGTTTAAAAGGGGTTGTCACAACTGTATTTCTACTTACCAGTTCCTAAATGCTTTAGCCTGACATCATCGTTGTACTTTGCAGATCATGTTTAATGTTCAGTGTCCTTTTCAATAATGACCAGTGCGCAAACATATTTAATGCATTAGTTGACACTATCAAGGCTATCAAGAAGAGAAAAATCGTCACCAATGATGGTGAGCTGTTTTTAGAGTGTTCATGAATAATTTGGTATTCGTAGATATGTTTGTAATCTTATGCTTATATTCTTATGAACCATTTAACATTCTTAGAAAATCGTTGTGTGTGATATGTAAAATTGTGTAGTAATACTTCAGAAACCATTTTGTTTTCTGCAATAATTATTTTTCTCAAACACCTCATGTCCCTGTGTAACACCTACTTTGTTGGAACCATGACATGACATCTACTGTACATGTACCTTATAATACCTCTTAGTCTAGTTGTATTCTATAGATAGCCAATTGTAACGGCGAGGAAGTGGGTAGGTTTATGAGAGAGATACTCCCTCCATCCTGTTTTATAAGTCGTTTTGGGTATGGGCAAGGGAATTAAGAAGAGTGAAAAAGGTGGAATGTGCAAAAAACGAGTAAGAGAGAAATGGAGATGAGAAGTATTGGGAAAAGATAAAAATGTCTCAGGAAGTGAGAACGACTTATAATTTGAGAAATCTGAAAAAGCATAGAATGACTTATAGTTTGGGACGGAGAAAGTATATAAATATGTTATGGAGAGATAGGTAATGCAACATGTCTCGGCAGTTTCACTCTTCTTCCTTACATGCACGAGGATGAGAGGCAATGGGAAAATCTTGCTTAAGGTAGCATGTGTGGTAAGAAACGGTTTGCACCAAAAATGGTTTCCTTCTAGGGAAAAAGGGTTCTTGTTGAAAACATACATATACTTAACCTTTAGCTATGTTTACTTGGTACTCATCTTGCCAACTTTCCACAAGCAGCTGCATCTTTGTCAGGGGCCCATAGGAATGCGATACATAAGACTCTCATTTCAAGTATTACATTGTCCAAACATTTAGGCGTATACTATGTTGCTTTGGTAGACAATGAGGGGACTCCTACCGTCACTTTTGCTCATCCACCTCATCATGTTATCATCTTCAGCCAGTCAATGAAGAATAGATGTCTGCCCACATAAAAATGGGTTTTAAGCACTTACGTTTGTGTAATCCTTAAGAGTGAATGATAATTCCACCATGGCAGGTCTACATGTTCTAAACATCTCATTTGATAATGTACGATTCTATTATTCCTGTTGAAAAGCAAAGATCGATGGATGTATCCCAGATCGAAAGTAAGGCTGGGGTGGTCATGGCGCCATGGAAGTAATCCTCTCATGTTTTCTCCCTTGTCGCCGCTGCCTGAAGCACAAACCACTAATGTTTTCTATGTTCTTGTATTTTGTTGCTCATATATAGATTCTCATCAACCATTTGACAATATTGCGTTCCCCAAAGACTTGTACTAGATGATGCATTCAGTCAAGAAGACTTGCAGAGTTCCTTGCATTTGCCGCCTTAGAAATTCAGCCTCTCCACTGACCTAGGTTCTTAATTCCCTTGCTTAGCTCATTTTGCTTGAAGCTTCAAGGGAGCTCGTCAACATTACTAATTCTCACTGCACCGATGAGCTAATTCATTATTAGCACTTTTCGGTTGCTCGCATCCGTGTCATCCTGATCAATGCGACACCTACTTATCTGACAGTGCCATCTACATTGCATATGCCTAGGGGTGATAAAAGGGCTCGGCCCGCGGATCCTTTCACAAATTATTTTGGCCCTTACTAAATTTTAGTTCAAAAATGAATAGAATGTGGCTCGATCCTAATTCGATCCGGCGCTCACAATTTTTAGTTCATTTTCTTCGGCCCATTTTCACCCGTACATATGCCTCGTCATATTTGGTTGCATTGTGTAATTTATAGAATGATCTAAGTATCCAAGTGTGAGACCGGTGAAATGTTAGACAGAGCACGAGGCAGTGCCATGTAGCAAGCGCAAAATACTTCTTAATTACCGGTTCTAGTTTTCTCCATTTCTACTACTCCATGGATGAGGATGGGAGGTCTTGGGAAGGACACTTGTGACACGTTAACCAGTGTTAGCTTCATGACCATTTAAGCCCCTCAAAGGTATGAATGATTTTGGTGATTGAATGAGACCCATGAACTAACTCGTTGGATGCAGGATTGTCATCACTATTCTATACTTCTACGAGTTGGTTTCTTCAAAATTGTTCAAGTCCCCGACGTGTTTCCAAGGAGGGAGCTGGTCCAAAGCTAAGAATGATCTAGAGCCATGTGTGGCTTAGTTTTTAGGCCTTGAGTCTATAGGAAACACCGGTACTATTAAGAGGGGTCGGGTCATTCGTCTCGGTTTTACAAGAATTAGGGTGTGTGGATGCTTTAGGTTCTCTAAGGCTCTTGAGTGATCAGTGCAAACTAGAAGGTATCAAGAGTCGTAGCCGAAAGCTTGAACATCTTGAGAAAGTCAAGTTCCAGCAGTCGAAGAGGTCACTAGACAGTCCGTCGGTGTCACTGGACAGTCCGGTGAGGGTCGCAGCTGAAGTCCAGAAAAGATGTTTTCTGGAGACAGTGAAGTTGGAGTCATCGAACAGTCCGACGGCAGTCACCGGATAGTCTGGTGAGTGCAGGAGCTCGAAGTCCAAAGAGAGGTGCCCTCTTGGGTCATCAGAAAGGAGTCATCGGACAGTCCGTTAAGAGCCGTTGCCAAAAAGCTGTCTGCGTTTTGCAATCACCGGATTATCCGGTGACTAAGACCACCGGACTGTCCGGTGACTCTTGGTCTCTAACTGGCAGAAAACATCTTCTCTGAAATCTATTCCATGTGACACCGGACTGTCCGGTGACCTTCTCTTTTGAACTCCCAGAGACACCTCTTCTAGACACCTATTTAAACCGTTGGAGGAGCTGTTGTGAAGCTTGCTCGCAGCCAGAACAGTTGGAGATCATTTGTTGAGAGCCAAAGTTCATCAAAGGAGCACAAGAGAGCATCAAGTGAGATCTTGAGTGCTTGTGAAGAGTAGCAAAAGGCATCCACGTATTCCTAGAGCTTGTGAGGCTAAGAGGAGTGTCTTTGGCTTTTTACTCTTGGTCTATGACAGTCTAGACTGATTAGACGTCGTTGTCTGAGCTTCCGAGGAGATTGTGAAAGTCGACATTAAGTTTGTACACGGTTTCAGGCCCTCCGCTTGAAAGGGACACCAAGAGTGAGCGCCCGAGCCTTGTAGGCTTGCTCTAGCGCTTGGGTATTGTTTGCTACAGCAGATGCGCCGGTGTCTTCAGTGCGGGAGTGAAGCATACTCTTGTATCATTCCAGGAACGACGGGAGTGGTTCAATGAGGATTAGAAAAAAGTGCCATTCTTCTAAGATCTCAAAAAAATCTTTGAGCATCTCTATCACTCTTCTCTTTACTTACCGCATTTACTTTCTTGTAAGTAGTGTGATAGGTTGTTTAGTTGCCTCTCTTGGTGGCTCTCGTGCCGAATTGCTTACTAGCTTGATATGTTGTCTTCTAACTTGTTTTACTCTTTTTTAGATCTTACTTGCTAGGAATTGTTTGCTAGTTTTGTTAGAAACTAGAAAGAGAAAGAATTTGACCTAGTAGTGTAAGTGTCCGATTCAATCCCCCTTCTCGGTCACTTGATTTTTTCAAGTGGTATCAGAGCCAAGTGCTCAAATTAGGGCTTAACTGCCTTTGAGAAGTGATCGAGAGTGATGGAGACAAGTTCTTCATCGGGGTTCGGTAGTGGCTCATAGAAGAATCGCTTGCTAAGCTACTTATATGCCACAAAACTAGAGAATTCGAGTGGTAACATGAACAACTCTTCAAACTTTTCATCTAGCAACTATTTACGTGTTATCATGAATGAAGATTTTATTTATCTTAAGCTCATAGATGCCTAAACTCACTTTGGAACTCTTGATGGTGAATCTATAGGTGCTACCATGCTACGATTGCGTGATTTTGTTGAAAAGATCAATTCCTTTGAAGGAGCACTTAAGATCTCATGATAAATCCATCAAAAAGTTCCTCTAAAGCAAGATTTCTAGCTGTTGTGTCTCTCATAAAGCTTCATCTAAGAAGGAGAATCTAAGTGCTTTCACCTCAAGCGAAATCATTGGAGTACATGCTCATCACACTCTTGGGCCCACGGTTTGCATAGACTCTACTTCTACTAGCTCTCATTTACTCCTTGATGATAATGTTATTGCTAGTAGTTTGCTAGAAGACTCTTATGTAGTTCTATGTGATGAATATGATAACATTATTGTCATACCTACTGAAGCTCAAAAAAAATTGTGCACTCGCATTGATAAGCTTGTAGGTTGGATCAATTCTTATGAGAAGCGTCATATCACTATAGATGAAGCAATCAAGAAGAAAGTTGACACATGAAAGGATCATCTCAAGTGCTCCGAGTAACAAAATTCATCTCAAGAAGTTGCTCTCAATGTCGAGGTTAGTACAAGTGAATCTAGCAATATTTTGAATACTAACGCCTCATGTCTCATGGCATCTAGCAAGGTGAATTACAAGAATTGTGGCAAACATTGGGTTCTTGATAGTGGTTGCACTCAACACATGATCGGCAATAATAAGATGTTCACTACCATCAAGGAAGATGGGAATAAAGATAAAGTGACTTTTAGAGAAAATTCCAAGGGAAGAATTAAAGACTTGAGCAAAGTCGCTATATCTAATGACTTGACAATCTCTAATGTCATGCTAGTGAAATCATTGAGCTTCAACCTTCTCTCGGTTGCTCAATTGTGTGATCTTGGTTTCACATGCTTCTTCAATGATAGAGATGCTCAATTGATCAACAAATCTTTGGGCCTTACATTTAATGGTTTTCGGCACAACAATCTCTATATTGTGGATTTCTCTTCAAGTGAAGTTGCGCCGCAAACTTGTCTAATTGCTATGTTCTCCAAAGGATGGTTGTGGCGTAGGAGGCTTGCTCATATTGGAATGGGTCAATTGAAGAAGGTCACCAAGAAGGGTTTGATTCTTGGAATTTAAGATGTCACTTTTGAGAAGAACAAGTTGTGTAGTGCATGTCAAGCGGGAAAGCAAGTTGCAACTCTTCATCTTTGTAAGACCATAATGTCTACTTCAAGACCTCTAGAGCTACTCCACATTGATCTTTTTGATCAACAACTTACAATAGTCTTGAGGTTAATCTCTATTGTATGGTGATTGTTGATGACTTCTCTCGGTATACATGGACCGTCTTTATAAAAGATAAATCTCAAGCCATCACCAATTTCAAAAAGTTTGCTAAGAGAGCTCAAAATGAATTTGAAGCTAAGATCAAAAAGGTTAGAAGTGATAATAGGACGGAGTTCAAGAAGTCTATCATTGAGGAATATTGTGATAATCTTGGCATCAAGCATGAGTTCTCGGCTGCCTACACCTCGGAGCAAAATGGTGTAGTAGAGAGGAAGAATCGGACTCTCATCACGCTTGCTACGGCTATGTTAGATGAATATAGGACTCCAGAGAGGTTTTAGGCTGAATCCATCAACACGGCATGCTATACTTTAAACCGTGTTTATCTACATCGCCTCTTGAAGAATACCCCTTATGAGTTATTGGTGGGTAGGAATCCAAATGTGGGCTATTTTTGGGTCTTTAGATGTAAATGTTATATCTTCAAGAAGAGGAAGAGGCTTGGTAAGTTTGAGAAAAGTACCGACATTGGATTTCTTATCAGTTATTCCGGTAACTCTAAAGCTTATCGTGTTTTTAATGCAACTAACAGATCTGTTGAGGAATCATGTGATATGCAATTTGATGAAACTAATAGTTCTAAGAGTAGTTGTGATGTAGATGATGATTAACCTTTGAAGGAGGTAATACGGAATATGCCCGTAGAAGAAGTACTAACAAGAGAAGATAACTCTTCTACTTCGCCTCCGAAAGACTCCTTCACGACTCTACATAAGAACACTACATCAACAACACAAGTGGGAGAATCATCAAGTATTCAAGCACCAAAAGAGCCACCTCAAGTGCCTTCTACCCCAAGATATCAAGGATCGCCTACATCAAGTGGTACACCACCATGCCCAACAATGACATCAAGAATTGAAGAAGATCGCAGCTCTCCGCTCTGACTACAAGACACCGTCATCTACAAAGAGCAAGCCATACAAGATGCACAAGATGTCTCTCCACAGCAAGCATCATATCAAGAGGCTCCAAAGAGGCACAAACCCATTCTTCGAGCTCACAGAAGTGACTTGATTATTGGGAGTCCTTCTCAAGAGTTAAAGACTAGGAGAAATCAATATAAGCCGAATTATACTAATGATACAAATGATGATGATGCGGCTAACATTGCTTGTGAGAATTTCTTCTTTGTGTCTTTGATAGAGCCTAAAAACATCGATGAGGCGGTGAAAGATCACAAATAGATGTTGGCAATGCAAGAGAAGCTCAACAACTTTGAGCGGAATCAAAGTGTGAGAATTGGTGAAGAGGACGAAGGAAAAGAACATCATTGGTGCCAAATGGATCTTTAAAAACAAACAAGATGAGAACGGGAATGTCGTGAGGAACAAAGCAAGACTCGTCGCTAAGGGTTATTCTCAAGTTGAGGGGATGGCTTCGACGAGGCATTTGCCCCCGTGGCTCGACTTGAGTCTATTCGAACCTTGCTTGCTTATGTTTCATATTTTAACTTTAAATTATATCAAATAGATGTGAAAAGTGCTTTTCTTAATGGGTATATTAATGAGCAGCTTTATATTGAGCAACTACCCGGTTTCAAGGATCCCAAGCATCCCGATCACGTCTTCAAGTTGAAGAAGGCGTTGTATGGACTCAAGCAAGCACCAAGGGCATGGTATGAGCGGCTAAGAAATTTTCTCACCAATAAGCACTTCAAGATATAGAGTATTGATAACACTCTCTTTACTAAACATGTTAATGATGATCTCTTTATTTGTCAAATATATGTCGATGATATTATCTTTGGTTCTACTAATGAAGCTTATAATGCTGAATTTTGTGATCTAATGGTAAAAGAATTTGAGATATCTATGATAGGTGAACTTCATTTGTTTCTTGGATTTCAAGTCAACCAAATGAAAAATGGGACATTCATCTATCAAGAGAAGTACACAAGAGATCTCCTCAAGCGCTTTGAAATAGAGGATTCAAAGCCAATTAAGACTCCAATGGCCACAAATGGTATTCTTGGCCCGGATGAGAGTGGTAAATCGGTTGATAAAAAGCTTTATCGATCTATGATTGGTTCTCTATTATATCTTACCACTTCTCCCCCGGATATTATGTTCAGTGTATACTTATATGCTCGTTATCAAGCTAATCCTAAAGAATCTCATCTCAAGGCAGTCAAAAAGATTCTTAGGTACTCCGAAAGATGGAGGCTTTGATCTTGTTGGCTACTCCGATTCGTACTTCGCCGGTTGCAAAGTGAGTAGAAAGAGCACTTCCGGTAGATGTCAATTCTTTGGGAGATCATTGGTTGCTTGGAGCTCTAAGAAAAAAAATGCCGTGGCTCTCTCAACAGTCGAAGCGGAATATATAGCAGCCAGTGCTTGTTGTGCTCAACTTCTTTATATGAAGCAAACTCTCATGTACTATGGACTGGTATACAATCAAATTCCTCTCTATTATGATAGTGAGAGTGCAATCAATATGGCACTTCAAAATGGTGATCATGGGCACGCTAAACATATTGAGGTCAAGCATCACTTCATAAGAGATCATGTTGCCAAGAAAGATATTGAGCTTATAAGCGTAAGGACAAATGATCAATTGGTTGACATATTCATGAAGCCCCTTAATGAGAAGAATTTCAATAGGCTAAGAGGAGAGCTCAGTATCTTTGATTTTTCGGACTTCACTTGAGTAACCTCCAAAGCTTAGCATTTCGTTTATATATACTTGTTTGCTTGTGGTTGCCTTGTTTTTGTTGTTCTTCTGGTTTTGTAGGGCCATCATCTAACCCTTTCAAGATAGCAATGATCATGTAGAGCTTGAGAAGAATGTTCACGGGGAGCCCAAGGCTAGGAAATGAGGGTCATTGTGAGTAAGCTTGTGAGAGGATTCAAATGTGATGAGGGTATTTCTTTTCTAGTCCTTTTTTTATCATGTGCATACATCTTTTACTCTTGTTTTGCATTCATGTGCATCTCATGTATTGCATCTAGTGTCTTGATGTCAAACACGAGTTTAGTGGGAGTTACTCATAAACAATATAAGTTGATTGCTTCTAGACTCCTTCATAGCAATTGTGAGCTTCATGCCATTGAATCACGATCTTTCGAGCTCTAAGGTTAAATCTACTTACACGGCTCAAAAACTATGATTCATACATTCTCATATGCGTCACTAACCCCTTCTTGTTGAGAGAAGAGAAAACTTCTTGTATGATCATTTTGTAGGAAGTATACTAACTTGAGAGGGAAAAGAAGCTTTAAGTCAAGAAGATGATTAAGACATAAAGTTTATGAGCAAAACAAGAATTGAAGAAGAAAAGATCTGATAATATTGTCTCATATCTCATCATGATTATTCTTGTTCTATTGTATTCTCTTTCTTTGTGGTTTCTCTTTTTGGTTGATAGATGACAAAAGGGGAGAGAAATGGAGATGATCAAATGAAGATAAGTGAAGATGATCGAGGATGCTCAAAGAAGAAGATGATGATCAATGAAGGACATGAAGATTGGAGAGAGAAATGGAGAAAAAATGAAGATGATGAAAAGATGACGATCAAGGAAGAGTTTGGTGATAAGAAGTAGTGGTCAAGAAAACAAAGGAGTAATCTTTCCTATTCCTCTAAATCTGTTGATTACTACCTTTTTTCCCCTCTACTCGTCTTGTGGTTATTCTCTATTTATAGGAGACAGGTAGAGGTTGAAGATGAATGAAGTCATACTCAAGAAAACCAATCAAATCAAGAAATATGAAGAAAGTAAGCAATGCACTTATCGAGGGGGAGCTCCGAAGCAAATATATGAAACCTCGTGCATATTTGTGAACTTTTTGGCAAGAGATGGTAAGACAACTTGTGCCTATTCTTTTCTTTTAAGGTTGTCCCGTACTTCCATTCCTATCTTTTGTATCATTTCGATCATTTCGATCATGGTGTCATCAATCACCAAAAAGGGAGAGATTGTTAGCTTCATAACCATTGAAGCCCTCGAAGGTATGAATGATTTTGGTGATTGAATGAGAACCATGAACTAACTCTTTGGATGTAGTTTTGTCATCACTATTCCCCATTTATACGAGTTGGTTTCTTCAAGGTTGTTCAAGTCCTCGACGTGTTTCTAATTAGGGAGCTGGTCCAAGGCTAAGGATTATCTAGAGCCATGTGTGGCTTAGTTTTTAGGTCTTAAGTCTATAGGAAACACCGGTACTATTAGGAGAGGTCGGGTCACTCGTCTCGATTTTACAAGAATTAGGGTATGTGGATGGTCTAGGTTCTCTGAGGTTCTTGAGTGATCAGTGAAAGCTTGAAGGTGTCAAGAGTTGTAGCCGAAAGCTTGAAGATCTTGAGTAAGTCAAGTTTTAGCAGTCGAAGAGGTCACCGGACAGCTCGTCGGTGTCACCGGACAGGTCGGTAAGGGTCGCAGCTAAAGTCCAGAGAAGATATTTTTTGAAGGCAGTGAAGCTGGAGTCACCTGACATTTCGACGACAGTCACCAGACAGTCCGATGAGTGCAGGAGCTCGAAGTCCAGAGAGAGGTGCTCTCTTGAGTCATCAGGAAGGAGTCACCGGACAGTCCGTCGGTCAGAGACCAAACAATCCTATGACTGCTGAAGGAGGTGTCCAGAAGAGGTGTCTCCGGAAGTTCAAAAGAGAAGGTCACCGGACAGTCCGGTGTCACATGGAATGGATTCCAGAGAAGATGTTTTCTGCCAGTTGTAGATCAAGAGTCACCGGACAGTCCGGTGATTGCAAAAAGCAGACAGCTTTTTGGCAACGGCTCTTAACGGTTGTTTCAGAGTTTGGAGCCTATTTAAACCATTGAGAGAGCTGTTGTGGAGCTTGCTCGCGGTCAGAACAGTTGGAGATCATTTATTGAGAGCCAAAGTTCATCAAGGGAGCACAAGAGAGCATCTAATCAGATCTTGAGTGCTTGTGAAGAGGAGCAAAGAGCATCTACGCATTCCTAGAGCTTGTGAGGCTGAGAGGAGTGTCTTTAGCTTGTTACTCTTGGTCTATGGCAGCCTAGACCGATTAGGTGTCGTTGTCCGAGCTTCTGAGGAGATTGTGAAAGTCGACATCAAGTTTGTACGTGGTTTCGGGTCCTCCGCTTAAAAGGGACACTAAGAGTGAGCGTCTGAGCCTTGTAGATTTGCTATAGCGCTTGAGTATTGTTTGCTACAGCTAAGGCGTCGGTGTCTTCACTTCGAGAGTGAAGCGTATCCTTGTGAGCATAGTTCCGAAAACAACAGGAGGAACCAAGACTTCGACGAGAGTGGTTTAATGAGGATTAGAAGAAAGCGTCATCCTTACGAGATCTTAAAAAAAATCGTTGAGCATCTCTATCACCCTTCTTTTTATTTACTGCATTTACTTTCTTGTGAGTAGTGTGATAGGTTGTTTAGTTGCCTCTCTTGGTGCCTCTCGTGTCGGATAGTTTGATAGGTTGTCTTCTAACTTGTTTTACTCTTTTTAGATATTACTTGCTAAGAATTGTTTGCTAATTTTGTTAGAAACTAAGAAATGAAAAAATTTGGACCAGCAGTGTAAGTGTTCGATTCAATCTTTTTTTTTGTTTTCAACCGGAGAAGTAAGAAATTGCTCACAGGATCATGCATTTTACTTCCAAAAAAGTTTCTCTTATATCCAAGAAATTGCTCACACTGATCACGCATTTTATTCCCCAGGCCGTGGAGAAGAAGCTGCGGCTGCTGAGCGAGGAGGAGAGGCGGTCAGATGAGGAATATGCCGCGGACATGAAGGAGAGCAGCAGAAGTGGTATCTGAACAAGGAGTGCGGTCTTGAGTGCCGCAGCCCTGAACAGGGATGAGGCCGGTCTGGTGAAGAGGACTCATCTTACTGATGTTAGCATGACTTCGAAGATGGACAGATCTGCCTGAGTTTGACGTGGCCTCAAACCCCAAGGACAGATCTGGTTGAGCACTGGCCCTGTTGAGCTAAGCAAGTCGGGTTCATTTGTCTTTGCATAATTTATATATTTTTTCGTTCTAATACATCGATAGATGCCATTAATTTGTTTTAATATCTCTGGAAATGTTGGGTTCGATGGGTTACCTCTCTATGAACTGAAAATTTAATCTGAAAATGACACGGTAAATATCGAGGTAACCATTTTTCATGTGGTATCAATGTTTAGAGTACAGTCTTAATATATGTAGAGTATTTCTTAGCCAGAGTTTCTTCGTTATTTTGATTTAACAGGCTACCGGAACACTTGTGGGGCTCGGTTCCATTTTCTAAGCAACGCAAAAATCTGAGGCCAAATGGTGGAAGCTGCTTCGTACGTAGAGGATTGGTTGATATATACAAGGAGGTGATGTAACTGCTGCCATGTGCTTATGAATGCAGCACCAGCTCGTCTGGTAATCTTTTCCCCTTCCAGTTTCTTCTCAGTGCTCCTATATAGATACACAAACATTGGAAGGAAGAAGCTGAACAAAGAAGTGGAGAATCAGAAAAGATTCAGGCATGGAGAGAAGAACCGAAAAAAACGCGTTTTGGAGAGCACCTCATGGCTGCCATGGTTTCGCATTTCAATCTGCATGATGATAAGCGCCCCCTAATGATAAGGATGGGAGGTATTGGGTAAAAGGTTCTCAGCAATTGGCACAACTCTTGGGCTTTCTGGTACTCGAACATTGCTAGTACCTGGACCTTCCTAACGGAAAGGACAAGTGGATACATAAGGCATGCATTGTATCGTACTGTTTTTGTAAATCCTGGTGGCACGATCCTATACAGCGAATTGTTAATCTGTTATACATCTTACATTTGTGCTGCTTCGGCTGAATGATTTAATGAAGAAAACACGTGAGTATGTATGCGACAATGCAGACAACAAACAACACATTGCACAGCATTTTTTAGTTATATGCATGTTTGTACACAAAGTTCTCAATGCATGGTTATCCTAATAAGTACAGCTATCATTATGGTTACGGACAGATCCTAGATGCAACTTTGAGAGGTTCTAATCCTCTTGCTGAGCATCCCAATAAGTTTCTTAGTTCTTACCATGCAATTTATACGGCTTAGTATTTGAGAAAAATAGGCTATCTAAGCACAGGGGAGTTATCCTCTCACGTTTTCTCCCTTGTCGCCGCTGCCTGAAGCACAAACCACTAATGTTATGTATTCTCATCCACCATTTGACAATATTGTGTTCCCCGAAGACTTGCACTATGTGATGCGTACAGCCAAGAAGACTTGCACAGCTCCTTGCATTTTTCCGCCTTAGAAATTCAGCATTGGCATTTGTAATGTCATCAAGGAAGCATTAATTACAAGGTCTAATAATAAGGATTGATCATGTGTCTGGTGAAGTGCCCACGTTAGAGATGCCTTTTCCCCATCCACTGACCGATTTTCTTAGTTCCCTTGGTTGGTTGAGCTGTGACATGTGAAAAACTAGCTATGAGCTGTGAAGCTGCTGTAAAATATGATTTATGAGAAAGCTAAAAGCCGTGGCTTAAAACTACTGTGAAGTTGTGAAACTGTAGTACAAATATATATAAGTATAATATATATAATATATATTATAGTTTATAATTATTATATAATTATAATTATATTACATAACTATAATAATATATAATTATAACATATATAATATTATATACAATATAGATTATAACTATATAATTATAGTTATATTACAAAACTATAATAATATATAATTATATATTAATTGTAATTATATAATACAATTATAATTATATATTACTAAAATTACAATTATACTTTTATAATTATATATATATATAATTATAAAAGTTATATAATTATAATTATATTACATAACTATAATAATATATACAATCATAATATATATAATATTATATATATTAAAAATATAATATATTATATAATATAGATTATAATTATATAACTATAGTTATATTACATAATTGTAATAATATGTAAATATATATTACTGTAATTACAATTATACTTTTATTATAGTTATATATTACATAGTTATAATTATATATAATTATATCACATAATTATAATTATATAATATAATTATAACTATAAAGACCTATATATCACTATAATTACAATTATATATAATTATATTACCTAATTGCAATTATATAATATAATTATAATTATATAGTAATATATAATTATAATAAAAATATAATTATATGTAATTATGTAATATAATTATATATTATTATAATTATGTGGTATAAATAATTATAATTATATTATTATGATACAATTATAATTATATTACATAATTGTAACTGTAGTAATATATAATTATGTATAATTATAATTATAATATATATAAATCAGCACCCACAGCTGGCAAAAGCAAATTCAGACCTTCTTTTGATTTTGAACTAGAAGAAAGCTGCTTTTTCAAAAACATTTTTGTCACAGCTAACCTCTTTGATTTACAAAAGCTGGCACAACCAAAGAGACGCTTAGCACAGTTTGCTTGAAGCTTCAAGGAGCCCGTCAACATTACTAATTCTCACTGCCGACGGAGTACGTGCACATGAAGTCACTTGTGCAGAGCTAATTCATTATTAGCACTTTTCGATTGCTCGCATCCGTGTCATCCTGATCAATTGCCTCTTCATATTTGGTTACATAATTTATATTATGATCTAAGTGTCAGAGCGTGAGACCGGTGAAATGTTAAACAGAGCGCGAAGCAGTGCCGGTGTAGTAGGCTTGGTCGTATTCTCAGCAAGTGCAGAATGCTTCTTGCCGGTTCCAGTTTTCTCCATTTTTACTGCTAAGATGAGGATGGGAGGTCTTGGGAAAGACGAATGCGACACGCCAAACGGAGAAGTAAGAAATTGCTCACACTGATCGTGCATTTTATTTCCAAAAAGGTTCATCTTACATCCAAGAAATTGCACGCACTGATCACGCATTGTATTCCCCAGGCCGTGGAGAAGAGGCTGCGTCTGCTGAGCGAGGAGGAGAGGCGGTCAGATGAGGTATATGCCGCGGACATGGCGGAGAGCAGCAGTAGCAGCCCTGAACAGGGATGACGGCAGTCTGGTGAAGAGGACTCATCTTACTGACGTTGGCATGGCTTCGAAGATGGACAGATCTGCCTGAGCTTGACGTGGCCTCAAACCACAAGGATTTTAGTACTCTAGTAGCTTTGAACTTTTGATTGATTGAACGCAAGTACTATATGTTCTTCACAGGTTCTATTTCCGTGGATCTATTTTGGTGTACTTATGAATTGAAATCATAAGTTCTAGTAAATGAATGAACTATTTTATTAGGCAAATTCTATAGTAGACCCAAATGAACGTGAGCCGTTCATTTACACGGATCTCTAGGAGGAAGTAATTTTTTATATAAAATAATTAATAATTAATACATATTTAAATTGAAAAGAAATCAACACATTATAAAAAGTGGTGCATGCGACAGTTAAAGAAATAAAATCCATCACTTTTGAAAATAAACTATTTGATATATTTAGAAAGTTACATATGTTGTTATAAGTAGGTAAGTGAACAGTTGGTTCTCACCTTTTTTTCTGGTAACGTGACAGCCTTCTCAGGCTTTTGCTTAGCCGGTTAATGGACACATATGGTTAAGTGAAACATGCTTATACTCCTGCTCCTATGTGACACCGGACGCATAGTCAATGGACACACAAATACTTATACTCCTAACATGACACAATGGACACAGCTGGTCCACTGTCAATGATCACTTTTTTTATAAAAAATTTTAAAAAATTAAAAATTTTAAAAAGTGAATTGAAATCCGATCAAATTAGTCGGTAAACCGGTCAACTCAACTAGAAACTAGTCAAAGTGATTTGGATTCAAAATTTTAAAAAAATTGAAACTGGAACATGATCACATTTTTTACGGATAACGTGACAAGTACAATGAGTGGCTTACACAGCCAGTCAATTTTTTAAAAAGAATTGAAAAAATTAAAAAAAATTAAAATTAAATTGAAATCCAATCAAACTGATCGGTAACCGATCAAACCTTATGGAAACTAGTCAAATTGATTTTGATTCAAAATTCAAAAAAATAAGACCGTAACATGGTCACGTTTCTTATGGATAACGTGTTACGTAACCAAAGCAAAATAATGTGCATGTGATCAAAAGAAATAAATATTGTTATGTAACCATCACCTGAGATTTCGTCAATCTTGTCAGCCTCGCCTGTGTAAGGAAGTAAATCATGCGGGAGTGAGATGCACCAATCTTGTCAGCAGATATGAGTAATATATTTCATGTTTTCTTTTTTTTTTCTTCTAAAATTTAACGATTCAGATCGCTTCGGTGTTTCGTCTCCTAGGAGGTGAGCGAAGAGGAGTTGATCTACTTTAGCGGGGCTCTTTTATTATAGTTTCTGCTATGCCTTTTGTTTTGTGCTGTACATGGCTCTAATTAACAGATACTGCCATTGCTTTTGGTTCGAATGTGCCGATGAACGTGCGTACTAAAAACAAGTCCAGGTTCTTTCAGAGGTTGGGGTCATACAGATCATTTTGGCACATTTATGATCTGAGCGTGCAGTTTGAGTATGCTGAAGTGGTTAACTAGTACTAGCAGTATATGTGCCTAGGTTGTTAGCTGGCTGGTTCAGCACTGGCCTGTTGAGCTAAGCAAGCCGGGGTTCATTTGTCTTTGCATAATTTTTTTTTTTGTTCTAATACATCGATAGATGCCATTAATTTGCTTTAATCTCTGGCAATGCTGGGTTCAATGGGTTACCTCTATGAACTGAAAATTTTATCTGAAAACGACACGGTGAATGTCGAGGTAATATGTTTCCATTTGTCATGTGGTATTAATGTTTAGAGTACAGTCTTAATGTATGTGTAGAGTCTTTCTTAGCCAGAGTTTCTTCGTTTATTTTGATTTAACAGGCTAGCGGAACACTTGTAGGGCTCAGTTCCATTTTCTAAGCAGTGCAAAAATCTGAGGCCAAATGGTGGGAGCAGCTTCGTACATAGAGGCTTGGTTGATGTATATAAGGAGGGGCTGTAACTGCTGCCATGTGCTTATGAATGCAACACCTGCTCGTCTGTTAATCTTTTCCCCTTCCAGTTTCTTCTCAGTACTCCTATATAGATACACAAACAATGAAAGTGAGAAGCTGAACAAAGAAGTGGAGAATCAGAAAAGATTCAGGCATGGAGAGAAGAACCGAAAGCAAACGCGTTTTGGAGAGCACCTCCTGGCCGCCATGATTTCGCATTTCATTCTGCATGATCATAAGCACCCCCGATGATAAGGATGGGAGGTATTGGGTAAAAGGTTCTCGGCAATTGGCACAACGCTTGGGCTTTCTGGTACTTGAATATTGCGAGTACATGGACCTTCCAAACGGAAAGGACAAGTGGATATAGAAGAAATGAATCATATTGTATTGTTTCTGTATACCCTCGTCTTACACTTGTGTTGCGTCGGCTCAATGAGTTAATCTCTGCCCTTAAAAATCACGCTAAATTGTCTTTAACACAGATAAGTTAAACTACATGCACATAAAAAACGCACTCAAAGTTATCTCTTCTTACAAATCTGACACATAAATCTCTTCACAAACACCTCTTACAAATCTAACGAATCTAACTCTTTTGGATCTCTCAGATTTTGAGCCCACATAAATTATTATATTACTCCATCTGTCTCATAAAAAGTCTATTTCTAAGTTTGTTTGACTGTGTTTTATTTTTCTCTTTGATCAATAATTTTTTTAAAACTCGATAAACTTTATAGACACATAAATTATATATTATAAAAATATTTTTTATAATAAATCTAAAGATATAAATTTTATGTTATTAAAATTTATCAAATGTATATAAATTTTTAGTTAAAAAGAAAAAAATACAGTCAACCAGACTTTAAAATACACTTTTTATGACACGCAGTAGTTAACAAAACAAAACAACCATTGCACGCAGGCCGCGGGCGAGCGAAACGTCCGCCCCGTTCTGTTGGTCGGCCAAAATTGTTGGGATGAGGTAGCAGCTTGCCATTTGTTGCACGCACTTCAAAATATTGTGATTAATAAGTTTTCAATTTATTATAGCTTATAAACCATGTATCAGATTTATAAGCAGTTCGCTTCATAATACTCGTTGTAATTAACTCTTCAAAATAAAATCTCACTTGACCAAATTTAAATGATTTTTTAAAAATAATATATAAACCTCACATGTCATTGTGATATTTCAGCAAACATGAGTAAAGTAGCTATCCAAACACTAATTTTTCTTACTATTACCTTTGATTTAGCATTGCCAACAACTTGGTAACACCAAATTTTGGCATAGTTCATAAAAGTTATAAACCAAATAGCCCTTTAGTCTTAATCTTTTAAGAAAATGAACGCAAACTGCAATTGCGAGCTCTAATAGATCAGAGAATTTTTGGGACCTCACCTGTTAGGTAATAACAGTAGGAAAATATCAGTACATTACCGAATACATTCAGTAAATCACGTCTCATCGCTGCTATTCATATGCTAATTTATAGAAAGAATGAGAAATTTCAAATTTCAATATTAATATATTATTTTTAAGTTAATATTTTTTTATACCATAACGTTAGCATGGGTATCGGAAATATATTAAAATAGGTGTATTGATCGAGTCATAATGCAAATTAATACATGTGCAGGATGAAAATATACTCAAAATTAAATTTCTGCTACAATTACTGAAGTATCAAGATAATGAGTGTAAAGAAAATATAGCTATATTTTTTCAAGAATTTTTAAAGTGCATCATGTTTTAGATATGATATATGCATGTAAACTTTAACCTTTTATCATGGTGATAATAATAAGAAACTTATAATTTTGATTTTAATATTTTTTAATTTAATATTTTTTTGACCGTAGCGTTAGCACGAGCATCGATGCTAGTGAAGAAAACGCGAGAGTATGTATGCAACCATGCAGACAACAAACAACACATTGAGCGGTATTTTTAGTTCTATGCATGTATCATTGTACAATGCTACAATTTAACATGAATGTTTGTACACAAAGTTCTCAATGCATGGTTATCCAAATAAGTACATTTATCATTATGGTTAGGGACAGATCCTAGGTGCAACTTCGAGAGGTGCTAATCCTCTTGCTAAGCATTCCAATAAGCTTCTTAGTTCTGACCATGCAATTTATACGCCTTAGTACTTGAGATAAATAGGCTATCTAAGCACAGGGGAGGTGCTAAAGCAGGGGCAGCACACCTTGCATCCGCCTCTGATTATGGTGTTGCAGAGCACATGGTAAATTATGTAGTGCGATAAAAAATTTCCTATGTCCTTTAAACGTATGAGGACGAAATTAGCATGTGCACTTTCAAGGCTCAAGGTTTGCACTTTCAAGGCTCAAGGTTCTCAATATTAGTTGACATATGTCATATATTCTATTTGGGGCAATTGTGTTTTAGCCATTATTTTTTGTTTTAATTGTGATCTACCATCATTTTTCAGATTTTATGTTTTAGCCATCGTTTTTTTCAAATGAGCAACAACTATACCATTAGTTCGTTATCAGACTTTAACGGTGTTAACTTTGATGAAAAAGACTGAATTGCTTTTTATGAATGTATTACATGTCTTAGTTTAATTGTGTTTTTACCATCATTTTAAAAGCTAGTAGCATACAAACATGTTAATATATGAATATGAATCTGAATCAAGAAAATTTTGAATTTTGAAATGTGGTTAGAATTTAATTAAAATTTGAAATTATGATCAATTTTTGAAAACTGAATTTCAACAACATTTAAAATTTTGACAACATTTTGGCTAAATTTTCACACATGCAACAAACATATCAAACCAACAATTTTACGCAACAATCATATACTCACAATCCGAAGCTACCACTGCTCCCTCCATTTGAAATTGCTAGTCACTGCACCTAAAACATTCATCATAAGAAAAAGAAGAAAAAAGGAGAAAAAAAATCGTCTTGCAGTGTGCCCATCGCCTTGCCGAGTCTGCCCGTCGCCTTGCAGTGTGCCGACCCCTCGCTGCGCTGGCCCACCACGCGCG